>CM060432.1:127791900-128016900 GCA_030545235.1 Helianthus tuberosus | reverse complement strand
CGGGGAAAAACAAAATTTTATTTTGAACTGGGCCGAAAACGTAATTTTGGCTGAGGGTAAAAGCGTAATTTTTTACCGAGGGCGAAATCGTATTTTTTAGCTCGGGGCAAAAGAGTAAATGTATTTTGAAGTTGGGGCAAAAACGTATTTTTTAACGGGAGGCAAAACCGTAATTTTAAAGTGGTTATAAAATAATAAACTGGTGGTCCAATGGGTATTGTTCGACGCCCATTTAAACCAAAGGCGGGGAAACACTATTCCGGGGCAAAAACGTAATTTGAAAACGTTTATAAAATAATAAACTGGTTGGTCTAATAGGGAAGGGCCGACCGCCCATTTCAGCCAATGACTGCCAACCACTATTCCCGCCATGTGAAATGTATATGTTGAAAATTCTATCATTATATTGGTAAAAGGATATTTTATGCCAGATTTGTTTTGACATAATTTAAAAGCTTTTTTTTTACTTAATTTCGTAATAAGTTTCTTATTTTTTCACATGAATGTTTTATGTTCGGATTTTTTAATATACGACTATTATAATGATAAAAAAATACTTGAATAATTGATTGTCTAATAATAACAAGGTGGCCCAAATAAAACCATCTATACTATACACCATCTCTTCTATTTTGTTTTATTGTAACTTCTTATTTTATTATAACATCCAATATAAGAAAAAATCAAAAAATAAAATTAAACAGTTCAGGATTGCCCATTACAAGACGCTTTACTTATTTAACAAATCTAAAACAAAAGATATTTTAAGGAACTTAACTATACTCACTTTTAGGATTGCCCAATTACAAGACGCTTTACTTATTTAACAAATCTAAAACAAAAGATATTTTAAGGAACTTAACTATACTCACTTTTTTGTAATGATATTTCTTTTGTTTTTCTTTGAAAGTTACAATTTATTATATGATTCTTGCGGCACCTGGCTCCTTTCCCATCTCATACAACGAAAGAAACGGGATTGTGAAGACGAGGTTAGGTTTGTAAACGAACCGAACGTTCCGTGAACCGTTCATGAATCGTTCGGCAGTAAGTTCGTTCATGTTCGTTTATTTATAATAAATGAACGAACATGAACAATTTTTTTGTCCATTTAAATAAACGAACGAACATGAACAATGTCCCGTTTCTTCATTTACGTTCATGAACGCTCGTTTATGTTCATTCATTTATGTTCGCTTATGTTCGTTCGTGTTCGTTTATATCCGTTTGTTTATGTTCATCTTTTAAATTTAGTTATTACTAATTAAATTTAAAAATCTATTTAATTTTCTTTATTATCCCATAACTAGCTTTGACTTTCCGATTTCAAAACTTTCTTTTATATAGTATTAATATATTTGATTTATATTTTCCAATTTAAAAGCAATCTTTTCTATCATATGAAACGTGAATTAATGTTTACCTATATTTAGGTTCTTCTTCTCCTCTGCTATTGCTATACAATTCAAAGACTTGTTCAATTATGTTCGTTATGATTTGTTATGTTCTTTTATGTTCAACTAGGTTTTTACCCGGGATTGCTTCCCGGACTCGGGAAACTTAGTTATATCAATTATTATTTGTTATTAATACGACCTCATTACATCAAGCATCTCATTGGATTCAACAACAATGTCTTCACATCACCGCATTAGATCATAAACCCATATTAGAGGTCAAACAAAAGCACAACAGGACCACATGAATAACATCATTTCCACTTTTACTTCAATGCACTTACGTGATCGGGTGATTTGCAATATTGTAAAAATGTTTGTTCTTGTACTTCTTAGCAAAATTACATAGAATTCAAGAAAACAAAACATTGACTTAAAGAACCATAGTTTAACACCAAATCTGATCGGGGAAACAAATGTTGAACAAAAGTCAAACAGTTGTTGACCAAAAGTGAAACAGATGTTCAACCAGATCCACTGTCTTCTTATATTTTAGCATTGTTTTCCTCTTCAAAACACTGTTCAACCTAACATGGGTTTCCATGAACTGTTGACCAAAAGTCAAACAGATGTTTAAACCACTGTTTGAGTTATTCAAACATTAGTTGAATACTAAATGAGATGTTGGCCAAAAGTCAACCAGATGTTGACCAAAAGTCAAGCAGATGTTCACCAAAAGTCAAACGAAGTGACCCATACATGATTTCTTATACATATTTAACATGTCTCATTTGATCAATTTCAGTTTTAGTTTGGAAATTGTGGACACCAGTCCAAGCAAAAGGCGATATGTTTCTTGATATAATTGAAACTGTATGTGTTTCTATTTGCTTGAAATGAGTATCAGAGAATAGAACTCGATGTTTTTATTCCTTTAATGGCATAATTAACCAGCTTATCGTTGTCAAAGAATAGCGCTTATAACTTTGAACATGATTTTCCTAGGTTGTACTATATTTTCAATTAAGGAATCGTTTCAAGCGAGTAACCGAGTATATTGTCTTTAGCTTACATCTCCGCATTGTTTCCGTTAGACATGGACCTAATTATTTACATGTACGTATATAGTTTTAGAATCACAACTTCAAAACTAAACAAATAAGTCTACCATCAGTTTCGAAAAGCAAAGAACTACAACCCAAAAACTTGGTTCAATGTATGCTTCTGCATTTGCCTTTTTCAATCCCATGAACATTCATCCGAACATAAAAAGCTTTTTACCTTTCACAAAGTTAAGTGTAAATGCTTCACCTGGAGCCATGCCTTTATCTCTCACAAACTTTCTCATTCCTTGCAGAAAATATCTTGGTTGACCTCGAGATGAACCTATAGCAGCTTGAACATTCCAGACATCACCTGCCACATCCACAATCTTCAAACTGTAACACCTCGTAAAATCGTGCCCAATGATGTGTTGACACGTGTAATAAACCCTAATAAAGTCAAACATTGACTGTGAGGGACTATTTTTGTCAAAATAAAAAACCTTGATTTTAAAAGGACTGAAAGTGTCAACATGCCTAAACTAGGCCTCTGAGTGACCTTATACGGTGTCTGTATTCTCAAATGAGCCACTTGTTGGACGAGAGGAGCCGTTTGCGTAATTTTGTGAAAGTTTGCGCGTCGAAGGGTTAAAAGTGTCAACATGTTAATTCTTACCTCTGAGTGACCTTTTAACAAACCGAGAGCTTCATATGTTTGATTATATTCTCGGGAATGCCTAATATTGGCCATTCAAGGCTTTCATGCCAAAAAGTGAAGTTACGCGCAAGTTTGTAAGTTAAAGGGGTTAAAAGCGTCAACATGTTTAATTATACCTCTGAATGACCTTTTAACGAACCCAAAGCATTTCGATGTGCAATCATACTCTCGATAATGCCTAATATGGGCAACATAGGGCTTTGATTCTATTAAATGATGATACGCGCAAGTTTGCGCGTTAGAGGGACCAAAAGCGTCAATGTCGGATAATACACCTTTCAGTGACCTTTTAAGCGAACTGGAGCGTCGTAATAAATAAGCATACACTCGAGAATGCCTAGAATGGGCCTAGGAAGACTTTGATATCGATAAATGCTATTACGCGTCACTTTACGCGTTATAAGGACTAAACGTGTCATCGGGTGAAATTACGCGTTTAAAAGGTCTTTCGATTGAACCGGGAGCTCCGAAATGCTTAGACAAATCGACGGGTATACCTAAGACTTGACACTAAGGGTTTTCGCACTCTATATTGAAATATATGTGGTTATGCAAAATAATGTGCCAAAAATGAAAATTTTGAAAGTTCATAAGTCGCTAAAAAGGGTTCAGGGACTGATATTGTAAAACCTGAAACATGTTATGGCTGGTTCGGGTCTAGTCTCGAGCCATGAGCTCAATGGGTTGCCTTTTCGTGGGCCACCTAAAACAAACAGCAACATATAATGTTGTTTAGAAGAAAATGCAAAGAACAGGGACCAAACTCGACAACTAGCCAAAGCTAGAGCTGGACCAGACGCCCAGGCGGGCCGCGTAAGCCTGGGCCGCCCATCTACGCGGGCCGCGAGGCCCAGGTCTGCAGCAGATTCATTTTTTTTTTGTTACTTGTAGCCCACACATACCACCTAATCGAACTCTAGCAACTTGTTGATTGTTTTAGAAACCTGGTAACACATGTAACGATCTCTGAAACACCCCTAAACACTTGTTATAATCCTACAAATCCTCAAAAACTATATATAGAACTTAAACCCATTCATTCCAACTTGCACCTCTTTTCCTTCTTTCTGTATATCTCTCAACCTGGAGCTTTCTGATCTGAAAGGAACTTATTCTTAGTAGAAAAGATAGCTAGGACCCTTTGTAAGTATCTTAGCCCTCTCTTTAGTTCAGTTTTACAATTTAAAAACCGAAAAGTCAAGTTATCATAAATTAACTTTGAATTTCGGTTTAAACTCAAATGGTCTAGCCACGGTTCGAAATGAATGTGGTTATGTGACCATAGTTAGGTAGGTGATTAACCCTTAAAAGGGCACCTCCTAATTCTTTCGTTTGCTTAGTTAATTGTCGGGTCAAACCATTTAGACAAAAAGTCAAACTTGGCAGAATTATGAATAATAATTAAAACCAAAGATACAGAGGTTATAAATTATATTTTAACACTCTAATAACTTGGTAATTATTATTAGAACATGTCTAAACATGTTCAACCCGACAATTCTGAGTTTAGGGTCGGTTCACAACCGAAAGTCGCAAAAGCTTGACTTTTGCTTTGACTTTCAGTTCTGACCCAATCTAGCTTAAATCCTTGATGTTTTAAGCATCCATTAGGACCGTATTATGTTGTAGTATAACCCCCTAAGGTTATATTACCTGGTCCTTAGTAGTTTGAATTATATGCTAGTTTCCGTTATTATGCTTATAAATGCCCATTTTGCCCTTTTGACATATAAATGAGAATTTTGAAAATGTGAGAGGACAAAAACCTTTATTACTGACATATAAGTAAGTCTCGAAAATTTCACATCAGTTCTTGGTCTCAAACAGGAGTTATGCGCGATATTGTAAATATAAGCTTTTTATTAATTAAATTGTGATATCTTGCTTAAGGCGTGTTTAAACTTGGATTTTGACCCAAAACTCATTACCTACTGTTAAGATATTATTTTTAGGGATTTTTGGAATTTTTGATCAGATTATAAACTAATCGTATCATAGAGTTCTTGTGTAAATTCGGTAAATGACGATAATACCCTTTTCATGCATAAAATGAGATTCACAAATGATTTGAATGCCAAACCTTTTCCTACTGATTTTATACATTAAATAAATTATTTTGAGCATTCAAAACTGATCAAAATCTCAGATTTCCATAAAACACCTTAATTATCGTCAATTAGCGATTTTTACGCTATTTAAGAGCATAATATGGTTCTAAACCATAATTAACACCTAAGACTTATTACCTACTAAATTTTTAAAGAAATTTTAATATTTTTATAATAGGTATAAGTCATGAACTCAAACTTCCAAAAATGTCTTTAAAAGCATATGTGAAATGACCAAAATGCCCTTTCGGGGCACAGTTTGGCCATAATTGGTAAACATCATATATATATAATATCTTACTGATGTAATGTGATAAAATAAATATTTTTACTGATTACAAAAGACCAGAACCTCAGCTTGCTTTAAAATCTCTTTTATAAAGGGTAAAATGACCAAAATGCCCCTACGGGACTTAAATTGGTTTAAAATACTTTTTGGGCATATATGTTAACATCCTACTGATGTATTAACATATTCTAAGAATAATAACAGATGGGACTTGTATATGGTTCATTTGGTTGCCCGTTACGCATTTACGCGTTCGGATCGGTTTATGTAACTAGTTTACGTAAGTTTACCGAAACGGGTTTAACCTTATCGTTTATATCTCAAAATCCATAATGTGTTTAGTTTACCCATATTATACAATTCTTCATACTTGTTGGGTCTAAATAACATTATATTCCGATCATCGCTTAATCTAGCGTATCGTACCGTTTTAGATACTTTAAGCTAGTCGGTTTAAGTCTACGACTTAAATAAGACCGTTAGCATTCTGAATTGGTTATATACTACCATCACTCCAGGCTAGAGCCACCCGATAAAAGCTACCTGCATTTAGATAGATTAGATACGACTGAGTTATTTTTGCTGTGAATCAAGTATTAGCTCAGGTAAATACTTTTAACTTATTTTCCCTTATACGGGCTTGGGATACGGTAAATTAATACCGCTTGGTCGGGTGTGGATCAATCAAATGCCGGATTGTGGCTAGTAAATCCACAAAACCCGTTTTGATACTGTTCTGTTGATAATTTAAATATTGGGGGTTAACGACCATGTCCTGGATATATCCTCGGCTCATTTCATTTGTAAATGACCACGACCAATGCGCAAGGTGTAGGCATACACCGAAAAGATGCCAATATTAAATTATTAATTACCCACAAGTTGGGGATAACTCCTTTATGGGTTTTTATAAGTGGTGTGTCTTTTAATCATGTCTCAGTCTCTGTACTGGGCCCCAGATGTATGGTAAACATGTAATTCAGTATACAAGATTTATTAAAGATTGTCCCAAGTTATAAAAGGTTTTGTGCCTTGTGCACTTAAATCAATTTTCATAAACTCTTTTCAAAGGAGTCAGTTAATTGTATTTACCAGTGAAAATGTCACACCCTGGCTTTGCGGAAGCGTGGTAAATTTTGGTGTGACTTCTTAATACCATAGCTTAACCATAACAAAGCTATATGAAATAAAATCATGCAAGATCATCCATTTGTTTTAAGTTTTAAAACCAGAGTAACATAACATTGTCTTAGGGACTTACAACCTCATAACATAAAACATTGTCTTTAAGAACATAACCATCAACATGAAATAAACGCAGTTTAAGATTTGTGACTTGTCCAGGAAAGAGTCACATTTCCTAAACTGGGATGACCTTGGAACCCTTATGCAGCGGGAAAACATAACATACCGCGCCAGATCTTTAATTTCCTGAAATACATGTAAGTTGAAAAATCAACAATAATGTTGAGCGAGTTCATGTGTAAGTGAGTAAGTAAACCTTTGTGAGTATAAAAATAGTCTTGGTATGTAGCAAATAAGGGAATTGAGATCACCAATGGTTTGCAAGGCCACTGATATATGTGAAGTGCAAATAGGGAGACTCAAACCTAGCAGATTTCGCCACGGCAATAGTATGTGGACAAAGTCACCCCAAGGTCCGTTTCTAGTTTGGCCTGGGGCTGGGCTCGCTACACCCAGATAGATCTACCGCTCCTGTCCCTCGGTCCCGACATGAGGACTAATGGCCTCATATTGCTCCTACCCACTCACATGATCTAAGTAGTAAACCTCCTTACGCTAACCATACCGTGTATAAAGTACTCGTAACCATAGTAACATGTATTTCACCCCCGCATTTAAGAAAACTGAAAACAGTTAGAGAAAAGGGGGACATGAACTCACAGTGAAGCGTCTCTACCAAGTATCTCCTGCTCACGCAGCTGTGTGACGACCTACACGTACTAATTCTATTAGACGGACGACCGTGCCTTAGCTTCATGGTTTATGTTTTTTTTTTTGGGAAATAGTTAGACAACTATTTCGTGTTTACATTTTGTAAATACTTGGTAGTTATTTTCCTTCCCAAGGATGGGGGATTCAATACGTGTGCGTCAAGTTACATCATGAAGTCTCACTTAATATATGTATATATATTTCCAATTTCACATAATTTTTCTCCAATAATACGTTGTTAAAATACGCGTTCATAAATATTTCCGTAAGTGCGTAAGTTACGTTTTTAACAATCGAGTGGTAATATAATTACCGGTGTAACTTATATATTTATGGTGAAAGCGTTCGTATTATTTTGGAATCGTTAACGTTCGTAAATATTATTTTTACTCTAAAAATAATATCTATGTATTTTCACAAAATAATCATAAACAGTGTGTGAAAATATATATTTATCACGTTAAATTTTGTGTAAATCCCACCTCCGAATATTTAGTAAATAAAGTCATGGCGAAATTTATATTTCGAAAACATGTCAAAAATAATTCTAACACTTGTAGTGTAAATAGTTCTAAGTGTTAGGTTTTTAGAAAAATTTCGCCAGAGTTTCCTCTGTAACTGGAGGTGGCCACGCTTTCAAGCGTATCATTTTCTTTAACAAATCAACTCAACAATTTTCTTTATTTGATCAGAACAACTTTTCTCACAACAACTAATCAACATATGTGTAAATTGCCAAAAATTACATGAACTTGTAGTTTTCCCAAAACTGTGGTGTAAATCCCCTTAAATTTAGTAGATCTTCATATAAGGTAATTTGATCTTGTAAAAACCTTGTTTTTAGATAAAATCCATTTTTACAACTTTCCGTCATCTTTTTCAAAAACTGTTATTTTGTCGGATCTTTTCATTTCACAAGTGTTTACACACTTGTGGTTTATAAAAATCATGCTTGTTAGTGTAAGATCTATCTTTTAAAATACATGATTTCTTTGATGCGTGGTTCTTTGAAAATACCACTTGCAGATATGTAGGTCTGCTAGTTTTTAAACACAATGTCACAAGTAAAACTCTTTTACACAAGTTCATGATTCGCGTGTGGTAGAGTTTCACCTTTCAACCCTTGTATTATTCAAAACAAGCTTATGTTAAGATCCATGATCTTACCAAACCGGGTTAAACGATGATCCGAGCTACCACATCATAGATCGGGCCTAAATAATCATACATTTCGAATACTACATCATTTACACAACATATGTGTTATTAACCACCATTTTTAGTGTTTTTAGTAAACTTTAAAGCATCAACTTGTAAGATTTCGAGTTTTAATCATCATACATCTTATTAACCACCTTAGATTAGTTCAAATATGAGTTTTAAGCATTATACCTCTAGCTCGAGGCTAGGGAAGAATCTACGCGCAAAAGAGGTGGATAAAAGCTAAGTAGAGAGGTCCTTCGTGTTCTGCTTGCTTCAAGACTCCTTGTATACGACCCTCGACACTTGTATGATGTTGGAATGTGATGATGGAAATCGAAAGGTGGTGGTGGTGTTGCTTGTGTCTTCGGCCGAGAATGAGCAAGAGAGGGAGAGAGTGTGTTGTGTAGTGTGTGGTGTGATGAATGATAATCTTGTGTTTAGTCATGAACTTATAGACAAATCATATGTGTATTAACCAAAGGATCTTGTGTCATTTAGATATTAGACAAACAAGATTTAGTAAATCAACATGGTACAAGAGTGGGGTCACTTGGTGACCGATTCGGTTGGGGGGGGGGGGGGGTACCTAGTTCGAATCCAACTAGAAGATTAGGAACTAGTTAGTTAAGTTAAGTGTCTTACCCGGTTACTAATGTGCAGTGTGCTATGACGGGTGTTAGGGTATACGGGGACCCTAACTGGCTCAGAAAAAGATAAATAGTGAAAATAACAATATTTTCATGTCCCGGGTATAGTCCGGTTGTTTGGTTGGATAGTAATCCGTTAAAGCGTTAACAAAGCTTTAAAGTGTCGTTATTACTCTTTTTAGTGACACTACTCATTTCTGACACTTTGGAAAGTGTCTAGTAATATTTTTCTCATGTTTTGGCACTTTATTAGTAGCTATAAGCTGAATTATTATGTAAAGTGCTGAGTTTTGTACTTAGAGTACGTTTTAGGCACATCCAGTCATTGTGACTTATTCCTAGAGACGCAGTTCCACAACCCTTATATCCCTACACTCACTACTAGTGTAGCAAAACGTTTCTGGCTCGTACAGGCCTTAGAGGCAGTGTTTGCCTGATGCTGGCTTTATCAGCATGTTCAATAGGTTATCCGTGTATTGTGCTACTGTGCTTTCTGTGCATCATGTTTGTCACTAAGGTTCAGTCATGTAAGTAATGTAGTGACAGCAAGCAAGTATGATGCAAGTAAGTGCATGTATCAGTATTCAAGTAGCAGTTTATTCACAAGTTCAAGTAAGCACAGTAATTTAGCAGTAATTAATTACTAATTAAGTCGTACGGATACCTGGTTTAGTGCGGGTTGTCACATTCTCCCCCCGTTAAATAAATTTCGTCCCGAAATTTAAGTTCTGCTTGTAGATGCAGGGTTCTTAGGAAAAAGGTGGGGGTATTTCTCTTTCATCCGGTCCTCACGTTCCCAGGTGTATTCAGGACCATGTCTGGCGTTCCAACGAACTTTGACGAGCTTGACACTGCTCCGGCGGGTCTTGTTAACTTTCCAATCCGTGACCTCAACAGGTTCTTCAACGAAGTGGAGCGTGTCGTCAACATGAATCTCGTCGGTGGGAATGGCAACGGTGACTTGAGTTGGACTTTTCTTTAGATTGGATACATGAAATGTATCGTGAACACCATTCAGTTCAGCAGGTAGGTCCAACTTGTATGCTACTAGTCCTATTCTTTCCAGAATTCTGAAAGGACCAATGTAGCGCGGATTTAACTTCCCACGC
This sequence comes from Helianthus tuberosus, assembly GCA_030545235.1. Classification (NCBI taxonomy): domain Eukaryota; kingdom Viridiplantae; phylum Streptophyta; class Magnoliopsida; order Asterales; family Asteraceae; genus Helianthus; species Helianthus tuberosus. Next base: position 128,006,430 of record CM060432.1, on the reverse strand, counting down.
TTTCCGAAGCGTGCCACCCCTTTCCAGGGTGAAACTTTCAATAACACCATATCTCCAACTTGAAATTCCACATGTTTCTGGTTTGGATCCGCATAGGCCTTCTGTCTGTGGCGAGCTGCTTCGATGCGTTTAAGAATCTGCGCGATCTTGTCTGTCGTCTCTTGGACGATTTCGGGACCAGCAAGCTGCCTATCACCTGCGTCAGCCCAACATAAGGGTGATCGGCACTTGCGTCCGTAAAGGGCTTCAAATGGCGCGACACCAATACTGGTGTGGTAGCTGTTGTTGTATGAAAATTCGACCAAAGGCAAATGCTTATCCCAGCTACCGCCCAAATCCATAACACACGCTCTCAGCATGTCTTCCAAAGTCTGTATCGTTCGCTCGCTCTGGCCGTCAGTTTGCGGATGAAACGCAGTGCTCAGATTCAATTGTGAGCCAAAGGCTTCTTGGAAGGATTGCCATATCCTTAACACAAACCTTCCGTCTCTATCAGAAATGATTGAGAGAGGCACTCCATGGCGCGCGACGATCTCTCTCATGTAAATTTCAGCCAATTTGCTCGTATTATCCTTCTCTCTGATAGGTAAGAAGTGTGTTGACTTCGTTAATCGATCCACTATCACCCAGATAGTGACATGGCCTCTTGGCGTTCTTGGCAATTTCGTAATAAAATCCATGGAGATTTGTTCCCATTTCCACTTGGGAATCTCAGGTTGTTGTAGAAGTCCTGAAGGCTTCTGGTATTCGGCTTTAACCTTAGCACACGTTAAACATTTGCTCACGTACACAGCAACATCGCCTTTCATCCTAGGCCACCAATAATAATCTTTGAGATCCTGGTACATCTTATCCGCTCCAGGATGGATAGAGTACCGTGATTTGTGAGCTTCATCAAAAATAACTTTCCTTAAACCACCAAACAGAGGAACCCAAATCCTTTTCTCAAAACATAATGTTCCTTCCTCGTTTGGTACCAAAAGCTTCTCCATCCCACGGAGATATTCTTCTTCAAGGTTTCCTTCCTTGAGAGCTTCCTTTTGCGCGGCACGAATGCGCAAGGAAAGATCGGTTCGGACAATCATTTCCAAAGCCCTAACCCTTATGGGCTTGATTCTCTCTTTACGACTTAGGGCATCGGCGACCACGTTCGCCTTCCCTGGATGGTACTTTATCTCGCAGTCGTAGTCGTTCAACAATTCAACCCATCGTCTTTGCCTCATATTCAACTCCTTCTGGTTGAATATATGCTGTAGGCTCTTGTGATCTGTAAAGATTGTACACTTTGTACCATAAAGGTAGTGTCTCCAGATCTTTAATGCAAAAACCACTGCGCCGAGCTCCAAATCGTGTGTGGTATAGTTCTTTTCATGCACTTTCAACTGACGCGATGCGTAAGCAATAACCTTTTGGCATTGCATCAACACACAACCCAGTCCTTGACGCGATGCGTCGCAGTATACCACAAAATCATCAGTACCTTCCGGTAGTGCTAAGATTGGCGCATTGCAGAGCTTATCCTTCAGTATCTGGAACGCTTCTTCCTGTTTGATTCCCCAATCAAACTTCTTATCTTTCTGGGTGAGGAGCGTCAAAGGTTGAGCGATTTTTGAAAAATCATCAATGAACCTTCGATAGTAGCCAGCCAAACCCAAGAATTGTCGAATCTCGGTTGGCGTCTTTGGTGTTTCCCAATCCTTGATCGCCTCGATCTTGGTTGGATCCACGTGGATTCCATCTCCATTTACCACGTGCCCAAGGAATTGGACTTCACGTAGCCAAAATTCGCACTTGGAGAATTTGGCATACAGCTGTTCCTTCTTCAGCAGCTCTAGAATGGCTCTAAGATGCTGCTCGTGTTCAGCCTTCGTCTTTGAATAAATTAAAATGTCATCGATGAATACAATCACGAACTTGTCCAAGTACGGCTTGCAAACTCTATTCATCAAATCCATAAAGACTGCAGGTGCGTTTGTCAAACCAAACGGCATAACAAGGAACTCGTAGTGTCCATAACGAGTTCTGAAGGCTGTCTTTGGGATACTTTCCTCTTGTATCCTTAACTGATGGTATCCAGATCGAAGATCGATCTTTGAATAAAAGCTTGAGCCTTGCAGTTGATCAAACAGATCATCGATTCTGGGCAGAGGATACCTATTCTTGATCGTCAGCTTGTTCAGCTCCCGGTAGTCGATGCACATACGGAAACTACCGTCCTTCTTTTTGACAAACAGGACCGGAGCTCCCCAAGGCGATAAGCTTGGTCGGATAAAACCCTTGTCTAACAACTCTTGAAGCTGTGTCGATAGTTTCTGCATCTCAGACGGAGCAAGTCTATAAGGCACCGTATAGACTTGCTCCGTCTGAGATGCAGGAACTGTCGACACAACTTCAAGAGTTGTTAGACAAGGGTTTTATCCGACCAAGCTTCTCGCCTTGGGGAGCTCCGGTCCTGTTTGTCAAGAAGAAGGACGGTAGTTTCCGTATGTGTATTGACTACCGGGAATTGAACAAGCTGACGATCAAGAATAGGTATCCTCTGCCAAGAATCGATGATCTATTCAATCAGCTTCAAGGTTCAAGCTTTTATTCAAAGATCGATCTTCGATCTGGATACCACCAGTTAAGGATACAAGAGGAAAGCATTCCGAAGACAGCCTTCAGAACTCGTTATGGGCACTACGAGTTCCTTGTTATGCCATTTGGTTTGACAAACGCACCTGCAGTCTTTATGGATTTGATGAATAGAGTTTGCAAGCCGTACTTGGACAAGTTCGTGATTGTATTCATCGATGACATTTTAATTTATTCGAAGACGAAGGCTGAACACGAGCAGCATCTTAGAGCCATTCTAGAGCTGCTGAAGAAGGAACAGCTGTATGCCAAATTCTCCAAGTGCGAATTTTGGCTACGTGAAGTCCAATTCCTTGGGCACGTGGTAAATGGAGATGGAATCCACGTGGATCCAACCAAGATCGAGGCGATCAAGGATTGGGAAACGCCAAAGACGCCAACCGAGATTCGACAATTCTTGGGTTTGGCTGGCTACTACCGAAGGTTCATTGAGGATTTTTCAAAAATCGCTCAACCTTTGACGCTCCTCACCCAGAAAGATAAGAAGTTTGAATGGGGAATCAAACGGGAAGAAGCGTTCCAGATACTGAAGGATAAGCTTTGCAATGCGCCAATCTTAGCACTACCGGAAGGTACTGATGATTTTGTGGTATACTGCGACGCATCGCGTCAAGGATTGGGTTGTGTGTTGATGCAACGCCAAAAGGTTATTGCTTACGCATCGTGTCAGTTAAAAGTGCATGAAAAGAACTATACCACACACGATTTGGAGCTCGGCGCAGTGGTTTTTGCTTTGAAGATCTGGAGACACTACCTTTATGGTACAAAGTGTACAATCTTTACAGATCACAAGAGCCTACAGCATATATTCAACCAGAAGGAGTTGAATATGAGGCAAAGACGATGGGTTGAGTTACTGAACGATTACGACTGCGAGATAAAGTATCATCCAGGGAAGGCGAATGTGGTCGCCGATGCCCTAAGTCGTAAAGAGAGAATCAAGCCCATAAGGGTCAGGGCTTTGGAAATGATTATTCGAACCGATCTTTCCTTGCGCATTCGTGCCGCGCAGAAAGAAGCCCTCAAAGAAGGAAACCTTGAAGAAGAATATCTCCGTGGGATGGAGAAGCTTTTGGTACCAAACGAGGAAGGAACGTTATGTTTTGAGAAAAGGATTTGGGTTCCTCTGTTTGGTGGTTTAAGGGAAGTTATTTTTGATGAAGCTCACAAGTCACGGTACTCTGTCCATCCTGGAGCGGATAAGATGTACCAGGATCTCAAAGATTATTATTGGTGGCCTAGGATGAAAGGCGATGTTGCTGTTTACGTGAGCAAATGTTTAACGTGCGCTAAGGTTAAAGCGGAATACTAGAAGCCTTCAGGACTTCTGCAACAACCCGAGATTCCCAAGTGGAAATGGGAACAAATCTCCATGGACTTTATTACGAAATTGCCAAGAACGCCAAGAGGCCATGACACTATCTGGGTGATAGTGGATCGATTAACGAAGTCAGCACACTTCTTACCTATCAGGGAGAAGGATAACACGAGCAAATTAGCCGAAATATACATGAGAGAGATCGTCGCGCGCCATGGAGTACCTCTCTCAATCATCTCTGATAGAGACGGGAGGTTTGTGTCAAGAATATGGCAATCCTTCCAAGAAGCCTTTGGCTCACAATTGAATCTGAGCACTGCGTTTCATCCGCAAACTGACGGCCAGAGCGAGCGAACGATACAGACTTTGGAAGACATGCTGAGGGCATGTGTTATGGATTTGGGCGGTAGCTGGGATAAACATTTACCTTTGGTCGAATTTTCATACAACAACAGCTACCACACCAGTATTGGTGTCGCGCCATTTGAAGCCCTTTACGGACGCAAGTGCCGATCACCCCTATGTTGGGCTGACGCAGGAGATAGACAACTTGCAGGTCCCGAAATCGTCCAAGAGACGACAGACAAGATCGCGCAGATTCTTAAACGCATCGAAGCAGCTCGTCACAGACAAAAGGCCTATGCGGATCCAAACCGGAAACATGTGGATTTCCAAGTTGGAGAAATGGTGTTATTGAAAGTCTCACCCTAGAAGGGTGTGGCACGCTTCGGGAAGCGTGGGAAGTTAAATCCGCGCTACATTGGTCCTTTCAGAATTCTGGAAAGAATAGGACTAGTAGCATACAAGTTGGACCTACCTGCTGAACTGAATGGTGTTCACGATACATTTCATGTATCCAATCTAAAGAAAAGTCCAACTCAAGTCACCGTTGCCATTCCCACCGACGAGATTCATGTTGACGACACGCTCCACTTCGTTGAAGAACCTGTTGAGGTCACAGATTGGAAAGTTAACAAGACCCGCCGGAGCAGTGTCAAGCTCGTCAAAGTTCGTTGGAATGCCAGACATGGTCCTGAATACACCTGGGAACGTGAGGACCGGATGAAAGAGAAATACCCCCACTTGTTTCCTAAGAACCCTGCATCTACAAGCAGAACTTAAATTTCGGGACGAAATTTATTTAACGGGGGGAGAATGTGACAACCCGCACTAAACCAGGTATCCGTACGACTTAACTAATGATTAATTTCTGCTTAATTACTGTGCTTGTTTGAACTAGCTGATGAACTGCTACTTGAATACTGATACATGTACTTACTTGCATCATACTTGCTTGCTGTCACTACATTATTTACATGCTGAACCTTAGTGACAAACATGATGCACAAAAAGCACAGTAGCACAATACACGGATAACCTATTGAACATGCTGATAAAGCCAGCATCAGGCAAACACTGCCTCTAAGGCCTGTAAGAGCCTGAGATATTTTGCTACACTAGTGGTGAGTGTAGGGATACAAGGGTTGTGGAACCGCGTCTCTAGGAATAGGTCACAATGACTGGATGTGCCTAAAACGTACTCTAAGTACAAAACTCAGCACTTTACAAAATAATTCAGCTTTTAGCTAACTAGTAAAGTGCCAAAACATGAGAAAAATTTTACTAGACACTTTCCAAAGTGTCAGAAATAAACTGTGTCACTAAAAGAAATAATAACGACACTTTAAATACTTATTTAGCACTTTAACGTAGTAATATCCAACCGTACAACCGGACTTAACCCGGGACATAAAAATATTGTCATTTACATTGTTTTTCTTTTTCTTAGCCAGTTAGGGTCCCCGAATACCCTAACACCCGTTATAAAAATACAACACACTAATACTTTATTTAATGTCCCTAATTAACTAACTACTCACTTAACAATTAGTTGAAATCCAACTAAACAATTTCCCCCATATGAAATTGACGGCATCATGGCCCCCTCTTCTCATTATCTTCGATTTCCCCCATGTGCCACAAATATCTTTCAAGTTCCCATGCAATTGACTTTTGAATTGTGAGAAGGATGAGTGAACTAATATTACTTACACTCAACACCCCTAAGGAACTTACTTATTTACCAAAATACTTTCACATAACCCCCCTCATTTCATGGAATCGGTTCCTTTGTGGCCCCCTACTACACGATTTTCTTATCCACCATCATAAGATTCCTTAAACCTTTACCTTCCCCATGCAATTTTCTTAAGATATGTATGGATTTGTGTTTGTACTTATCCCAACATTATAACCATTGGACAAGAGCATTTAGTTTATAAAATGACCATCACTCTCTCTAACCTTAAACTTAAACAAACTCTTTTCCCCTCAAGGTAAAGCTACTGCCGAAACCCTCATCAACACACCACCCATTTTCAATTTTTGTTCAAGTATTCTAGACCCACTACAAGGTGTAAGAAGGCGAATCACGGAGTGTGGAGCTCGCGGTTTGTCAAGGACCTCTCTAGTTTGCCTTTATCCACTCGTTTTCTCTCGTGTTTCTTCCCTAGCCTCGAGCTAGTTGTAAGCCTCTTGGATCATCTTTTATTTTATATTTTTTTTTGGTTAATAACTATGTTGTGATATAAATAAAAGAACACTAGAAGATCATAAATGCAAACTTGAACATAAAGCTAGTATGAGGTTAAAATAAGATGGAATCTTGTAATAATAATAAAAAAAAAATTGTTTTGATGTGGTTATTATTTATTTTGATGCTTACTAGTAAGATGATGTTGGACATCAAAATGTAAACTTGTTAAAATAAGATTAAAAACTTATGTTAACAAGATAGGAGGTGACTAATGTTTACATAAAAGAATCACCTCCATGTTTCACATAAACTTGGTAACAAAAACGAGTTCTTGAAAAATAAATAAACTAAGTGAGTGGATGGTCTTATGGACCCGACATCTACAAATGATTTTTCTAAGACACACCAAGTTAAAAGACGGGTCTTTTTGAAAAGTCATAATTTTTGGAGGGTAACTAAACCCACTAAAAGCACCACTAAATTACTACGCGTTTTCATGAAACGCCAAGTTTATGTTGTCATGAAAAATGCATTGTTTTTACACTTGACTAGTGTAACATTGTTTAGGAAAATTGTTGATTGAATTTATAAAAGAAAATGATACGCTTGAAAGCGTGGCCACCTCCAGTTACAGAGGGAACTCTGGCGAAATTTTTCTAAAAACCTAACACTTAGAACTATTTACACTACAAGTGTTAGAATTATTTTTGACATGTTTTCGAAATATAAATTTCGCCATGACTTTATTTACTAAATATTCGGAGGTGGGATTTTCACAGAATTTAACGTGATAAATATATTTTTCACACACTGCTTATGATTATTTTGTGAAAATACATAAATATTATTTCTAGAGTAAAAATAATATTTACGAACGTTAACGAATCCAAAATAATACGAACGCTTTCACCATAAATATATAAGTTACATCGGTAATTATATTACCACTCGATTGTTAAAACGTAACTTACGCACTTACGGAAATATTTATGAACGCACATGTATTGAATCCCCCATCCTTGGGAAGGAGATTTACTACCAAGTAAATACAGGAAGTAAACACGAAATAGTTGTCTAACTATTTCCCAAAGACTTAAACTATAAAGCTAAGGCACGGCCGTCCGTCTAATAGAAATTAGCACCTGTAGGTCGTCGCACAGCTGCGTGAGCAGGAGATACTTGGTAGAGACGCTTCACTGTGAGTTCATGTCCCCCTTTTCTCTAACTGTTTTCAGTTTTCTTAACTGCGGGGGTGAAATACATGTTACTATGATTACGAGTACTTTATACACGGTATGGTTAGCGTAAGGAGGTTTACTACTTAGATCATGTGAGTGGGTAGGAGCAATATGAGGCCATTAGTCCTCATGTCGGGACCGAGGGACAGGAGCGGTAGATCTATCTGGGTGTAGCGAGCCCAGCCCCAGGCCAAACTAGAAACGGACCTTGGGGTGACTTTGTCCACATACTAATGCCGTGGCGAAATCTGCTAGGTTTGAGACTCCCTATTTGCACTTCACATATAGCAGTGGCCTTGCAAACCATTGGTGATCTCAATTCCCTTATTTGCTACATACCAAAAACTATTTTTATACTCGCAAAGGTTTACTTACTCACTTACCCATGAACTCGCTCAACATTATTGTTGATTTTTCAACTTACATGTATTTCAGGAAATTAACGAGATCTGGCACGGTATGGCATGTTTTCCGCTGCACTAGTTTCCGAGGTCATCCGGGGTTTAGGGGATGTGTCTCTTTCCTGGACAAGACACAATCCTTAAACCATGTTTATGTTATGTTTGTAATGTCTGTTAAACAAGGTTATGGTTGTTAGGGTATGTTCCCGTTAAAACAATGGTACTGTATTTGGTTTTCAAAACTTAATGGATGATCTTGCATGATTTTATTTCATATAGCTTGTTATGGTTAAGCTATGGTATTAAGAAGTCACACCAAAATAACCACGCTTCCGCAAAGCCAGGGTGTGACAGCTTGGTATCAGAGCTCTGATCATAGCGAACTAGGATTCTTTCTCGAGTCTAGACTATGATCACTAGGGCTCTCACGAAAACATTTTTCTGCGTACCACTTAAGTCCAGATCCAAAACTTTTTACAAACAAATGTTGAGCACATTTTATTATTTATAGGCTCAGCCTGGAGGGCTGAGGCTCGGTCTGGAGGATCGAGGCTCGGTCTAGGTGACCGAGGTAGTTGAGCACGTTGATTTATTATAGGCTCAGCCTGGAGGGCTGAGGCTCGGTCTGGAGGATCGAGGCTTGGTCTAGGTGACCAAGGTAGTTGGCTAGGAAGAGTAGGCTCAGTCATGAAGGCTGAGGCTCGGTCAAGGGGATCGAGGCTCGATCTAAGTGGTCGAGGTGGAGGATAGAGCAGTCTTAGAGACTGGGAGAAATTGGCTAGTGAGACTAGGAGAATTATGTGATACCTTACCTGGTGACTTATGTGATTATCTGATTGTGTGACTGATTATTTGAGCATATTTGTGTTTATGGTACAGACTCATGGATTCAGCCGGTACTGGCGTTTCGGACACCACTGGACCCATACCTATCGTATCTGATGACCCCACATCCTCCGAGCACGAGGTGCACACTTCTGACTATACCAGTACTGACGAGGATGATTTCCAGCCTTTCGCACTACCCGATGGTGCTGATGAGCCTGCAGATGACCCTCCCGCTGAGTACCTACCTCTAGTAGAGATTCCGGCCCCTATACCCTTGGCCGTTTATCCAGCATATGATCTTCTTTTTGACGCCGAGGCTGATGGCGATATTGACCTGTTTGAGGATGAGCCTTTTGAGGATGAGATCCAGGGCAAGGCCCTTCTTCCTGCGGACGATCTTCTGATGATCGCTGACGTTCCCGCTGAGGATTCGCCTGCACATTCTCCCGTCCCAGACTCCTTCGAGTCTGTGGCATCCGCACCTTCTCACACATTGAGCGCACAGCACTTCGCGCATGATTCTGATCCTGACCAGGCATCCTCTGTTGCACCCATTCCCAGTTTTGAGTTTGACCATGATGACATAGAGGATTCTGATCCTATCTTTCCCCCGGGATACGACCCGGATCGTGATATCGAGTTTATACCTATGGATCAGCCCATGGAGGATCCAGCTGACCCAGTAGACCCTATCGACCCCGAGTTTGACTTCGAGATGGCTTTTGATGATCCCGAGCCTGTCGTCGCTCCTGAGCAGGCAGCCGCTCTAGACCCCATACTTGAGCATGACCCCGTACATGCTGGCATCCCTATTGAGCCTGTTATAGCAGACCCACCTGTTGATGATCTCCCCGTAGATGTTCCTTTGATAGAGGGCGATCATGTTGATCTTGTTGTTCCCCTACCTGTTGTTGATATACCTGTTGACCATCCTGTTGAGCACATTGCACCTGTTCACCCTTTTGTTGCTCCCCCACCTGATCCCGTTCCACTAGAGCCCGAGCATGCATTGTTCGCGACACACATGGATCCACCAGATGAGCATGCACAGCACGGTTGGATACCTGCTGATGAGGATGTTCCACCATTTCCCTCTCATATCCCTGATACACGACATGTTGATTTTTCTTTTCAGGTTCCTCAGTTTGTACCTCCAGTGAGGGCTGGAGAGGGTTCTTCAGGCCATCCTTTTGGGCACGTACCGATGTCTATCCCTTTCATGCCCCAGATGTCATCTGTTCCACCCTCTGTTGCTCCATTTCATGTGCCACCTTTCGATCCCACTAGTGAGCCGTTCCTTTGGGCACCCGACTCTGCTGTACCGCCTACTGACCCCTACCATCGTTTCCACATGGGGTATACTATCGAGGACGTTTTGATGTCCTTTGTCGCCCAGCACGAGTCGCACATGCAGCGCATCCAGGAGCTTGAGAGAGCTCAGCTGCCACCATGCCAGTGTCATGGTCGGACACACTCCCCTCTGCAGACATTTCGACCTTTACCACCAGATTATGCTGCCCGTCTCTTTACACTAGAGCAGCAGGTTGCTTCTATCATTCGTACTCAGCAGGCTATGGAGGCGGACTGGCTCCAGTTACGTCGTTTGTTTTACACCCACTTTCCTCCTCCTCCACCACCATCTGTATAGAGCTCATCAGTGCTGTTTGGGTAGACGAGGGTGAGAAGACGGCGATTGTTGGACTGCACAGCATTTTTGGAGACTACTTTATGATCCTGACTTTTGTTAACATATATTTGATGTTGTATTTGACACTGACATGATATAGTTTTTGGACAGGGGTGATGTAGCCCCTAGTTGATTGATGATTGTATGACACAGGGATGTATTGATACACTTACTACGTGGTCTCGATATATGGCAATCGCAGTATTCTCACCATATTTGATTCGCTTGATTGCTTATTTGAATTTTTGTGACATGGGATGATGTGTGATTGGTATTTGTGATGTGTTGATAACATGAGATGTTATGTGCTATTACTATTACTATATACGTACGTTTCACTATGGCCTGACCCACACAAACCATCTTTTAGAAGATGCCGCCGAGACGTGAGACACGCATGCCAACCAATGAGGCAGAACTCCAGCAGATTATTGCTGCTGCCATAGCACAGTATGCAGCATCCCAGCCAGGAACGGGCGGAAGTATTAACCAAGGCAATAACAATCCACCTCACGGTAATACTAAGTCATTAAGACATACCGTGACCTAATTGGATATCTTTAGCAATGATGCTAATGTCGTTCATATGTTATAACGTATGTGCAGGATGCACCTACAAGCAGTTCTTAGACTGCAAGCCCGTAAACTTTGATGGCACAGGAGGTGCTATCGCCTTTGTTCGTTGGTCTGAGAAAACCGAATCTGTTCTACGCATGAGCAAGTGCGCGCTGGATCAGCAAGTCACCTATATCTCAGGGTTGTTTCTAGATGGAGCCCTATCCTGGTGGAATCTACAAGTACAAACACTAGGCGAAGCTGCTGCCTACGCGCTGACCTGGACCGAACTAAAGGAACTCATGCGCAAAAAGTACTGTTCCCGCGCAGAAATCCAGCGATTGGAGACCGAGTTCTGGCACTTGAAAATGGACGGTCCAAAGATAGCAGAATACGTTCAAAGGTTCCATGACTTATCGCATGTGGTACCTTACATGGTCACTCCTGAGTTCAAGAGAATTGAACGCTTCATTTGGGGACTAGCTCCTCAAATCATAAGCATGGTAACCTCATCCAAGCCTGCGACCATTACTGAGGCGATCGATTTAAGCGTAGCTCTCACTGAGGAGGCCATTCGCCTGAACAAGTTTGATGAAGCAGAGCCAAAGAAGAAAGAGACTCACGTCGAGTCGTCAGGAGGTAGCAAACGGAAGTTCTCAAACTTCAAGCAAGGCGCCAGTGTGGCGGTTAAGAAAGGAGGATCAGCTAGCAGTGGAAAGAAAGGAAAAGGATACCAGGGCACCCAGCCCAAGTGTAACACCTGTCAACGCCACCATACTGGCCATTGTAGTGTGAAAGTATGCGAAGCATGTGGAAAGCCGGGCCACTCAAAAGATTCTTGTTGGGCTAGTGCTGGCCAGGGAGGCCAGGGAGGATTTGGGAATAGAAATAATAACCGTGGTGGTAATCGCTCGCAAGGAAACTATGGAGGTAACGAGAATCGAGGCAACAATGCTAACCAAGCGGGCGCCGTGAATCGTAATCAGAGGAATGATCAAGCTGGTGGAAACGGGCAAAGACTTGGATGTTATAACTGCGGAGATATCGGGCATTTCAAGAAGAACTGCCCAGAGCTTCGAGTTGGAACACTCTTCCACGGGCTTGGTTTAACTCTGGGCAGTTCTTCTTGAAATGCCCGATATCTCCGCAGTTATAACATCCAAGTCTTTGCCCGTTTCCACCAGCTTGATCATTCCTCTGATTACGATTCACGGCGCCCACTTGGTTAGCATTGTTGCCTCGATTCTCGTTACCTCCATAGTTTCCTTGCGAGCGATTACCACCACGGTTATTATTTCTATTCCCAAATCCTCCCTGGCTTCCCTGGCCAGCACTAGCCCAACAAGAATCTTTTGAGTGGCCCGGCTTTCCACATGCTTCGCATACTTTCACACTACAATGGCCAGTATGGTGGCGTTGACAGGTGTTACACTTGGGCTGGGTGCCCTGGTATCCTTTTCCTTTCTTTCCACTGCTAGCTGATCCTCCTTTCTTAACCGCCACACTGGCGCCTTGCTTGAAGTTTGAGAACTTCCGTTTGCTACCTCCTGACGACTCGACGTGAGTCTCTTTCTTCTTTGGCTCTGCTTCATCAAACTTGTTCAGGCGAATGGCCTCCTTAGTGAGAGCTACGCTTAAATCGATCGCCTCAGTAATGGTCGCAGGCTTGGATGAGGTTACCATGCTTATGATTTGAGGAGCTAGTCCCCAAATGAAGCGTTCAATTCTCTTGAACTCAGGAGTGACCATGTAAGGTACCACATGCGATAAGCCATGGAACCTTTGAACGTATTCTGCTATCTTTGGACCGTCCATTTTCAAGTGCCAGAACTCGGTCTCCAATCGCTGGATTTCTGCGCGGGAACAGTACTTTTTGCGCATGAGTTCCTTTAGTTCGGTCCAGGTCAGCGCGTAGGCAGCAGCTTCGCCTAGTGTTTGTACTTGTAGATTCCACCAGGATAGGGCTCCATCTAGAAACAGCCCTGAGATATAGGTGACTTGCCGATCCAGCGCGCACTTGCTCATGCGTAGAACAGATTCGGTTTTCTCAGCCCAACGAACAAAGGCGACAGCACCTCCTGTGCCATCAAAGTTTATGGGCTTGCAGTCTAAGAACTGCTTGTAGGTGCATCCTGCACATACGTTATAACATATGAACGGCATTAGCATCATTGCTAAAGATATCCAATTAGGTCACGGTATGTCTTAATGACTTAGTATTACCGTGAGGTGGATTGTTATTGCCTTGGTTAATACTTCCGCTCGTTCCTGGCTGGGATGCTGCATACTGTGCTATGGCAGCAGCAATAATCTGCTGGAGTTCTGCCTCATTGGTTGGCATGTGTGTCTCACGTCTCGGCGGCATCTTCTAAAAGATGGTTTGTGTGGGTCAGGCCATAGTGAAACGTACGTATATAGTAATAGTAATAGCACATAACATCTCATGTTATCAACACATCACAAATACCAATCACACATCATCCCATGTCACAAAAATTCAAATAAGCAATCAAGCGAATCAAATATGGTGAGAATACTGCGATTGCCATATATCGAGACCACGTAGTAAGTGTATCAATACATCCCTGTGTCATACAATCATCAATCAACTAGGGGCTACATCACCCCTGTCCAAAAACTATATCATGTCATTGTCAAATACAACATCAAATATATGTCAACAAAAGTCAGGATCATAAAGTAGTCTCCAAAAATGCTGTGCAGTCCAACAATCGCCGTCTTCTCACCCTCGTCTACCCAAACAGCACTGATGAGCTCTATACAGATGGTGGTGGAGGAGGAGGAAAGTGGGTGTAAAACAAACGACGTAACTGGAGCCAGTCCGCCTCCATAGCCTGCTGAGTACGAATGATAGAAGCAACCTGCTGCTCTAGTGTAAAGAGACGGGCAGCATAATCTGGTGGTAAAGGTCGAAATGTCTGCAGAGGGGAGTGTGTCCGACCATGACACTGGCATGGTGGCAGCTGAGCTCTCTCAAGCTCCTGGATGCGCTGCGTGTGCGACTCGTGCTGGGCGACAAAGGACATCAAAACGTCCTCGATAGTATACCCCATGTGGAAACGATGGTAGGGGTCAGTAGGTGGTACAGCAGAGTCGGGTGCCCAAAGGAACGGCTCACTAGTGGGATCGAAAGGTGCCACATGAAATGGAGCAACAGAGGGTGGAACAGATGACATCTGGGGCATGAAAGGGATAGACATCGGTACGTGCCCAAAAGGATGGGCTGAAGAACCCTCTCCAGCCCTCGCTGGAGGTACAAACTGAGGAACCTGAAAAGAAAAATCAACATGTCGTGTATCAGGGATATGAGGGGGAAATGGTGGAACATCCTCATCAGCAGGTATCCAACCGTGCTGTGCATGCTCATCTGGTGGATCCATGTGTGTCGCGAACAATGCATGCTCGGGCTCTAGTGGAACGGGATCAGGTGGGGGAGCAACAAAATGGTGAACAGGTGCAATGTGCTCAACAGGATGGTCAACAGGTATATCAACAACAGGTAGGGGAACAACAAGATCAACATGATCGCCCTCTATCAAAGGAACATCTACGGGGAGATCATCAACAGGTGGGTCTGCTATAACAGGCTCAATAGGGATGCCAGCATGTACGGGGTCATGCTCAAGTATGGGGTCTAGAGCGGCTGCCTGCTCAGGAGCGACGACAGGCTCGGGATCATCAAAAGCCATCTCGAAGTCAAACTCGGGGTCGATAGGGTCTACTGGGTCAGCTGGATCCTCCATGGGCTGATCCATAGGTATAAACTCGATATCACGATCCGGGTCGTATCCCGGGGGAAAGATAGGATCAGAATCCTCTATGTCATCATGGTCAAACTCAAAACTGGGAATGGGTGCATCAGAGGATGTCTGGTCAGGATCAGAATCAGAATCATGCGCGAAGTGATGTGCGCTCAATGTGTGAGAAGGTGCGGATGCCACAGACTCGAAGGAGTCTGGGACGGGAGAATGTGCAGGCGAATCCTCAGCGGGAACGTCAGCGATCATCAGAAGATCGTCCGCAGGAAGAAGGGCCTCGCCCTGGATCTCATCCTCAAAAGGCTCATCCTCAAACAGGTCAATATCGCCATCAGCCTCGGCGTCAAAAAGAAGATCATATGCTGGATAAACGGCCAAGGGTATAGGGGCCGGAATCTCTACTAGAGGTAGGTACTCAGCGGGAGGGTCATCTGCAGGCTCATCAGCACCATCGGGTAGTGCGAAAGGCTGGAAAGCATCCTCGTCAGTACTGGTATAGTCAGAAGTGTGCACCTCGTGCTCGGAGGATGTGGGGTCATCAGACAAGCTGTCACACCCTGGCTTTGCGGAACTCTACTTGTCTCTGAGGTGGCAGTCCAGGTAAGTCTTTTGGGAAGACTTCTGGATATTCCCTCACGACAGGGATGTCTTCGATTCTTGGCTCAGCAGCCTTCTTATCCACAATGTGTGCCAGGAAGGCAACACATCCCTTCTGTAAACACTTTCGCGCTTTCAGGCAGCTGATAATTCTTAACGGCGTATCACGCTTCTCTCCGTGAACCACAATTGTCTCGCCATCTTCGGTTGGGATACGAACAACCTTTTCGTGACAAACTATCTCAGCCTTGTTGCCTGATAACCAATCCATTCCTACCACCACGTCGAAGCTTCCCAACTGGACTGGTAGTAGATCTAAAGCAAACTCACGCTCTCCTAATTCGATCACACAACCTCTGATAACTTCATTGGCTTCTACTAACTTCCCATTGGCCAATTCGATTGAGTACGGAATATTTAACTTATTAGCGGCTAAACCAAGCATATTCTTAAATTCTAACGACACGAAGCTATAATCGGCACCAGTATCAAATAAAACGGATGTATAGCGTTGATTTACAGGGAACGTACCAGTAACAACATTGGGGTCCTGGCGCGCTTCCCTAGCTTCGATTTGGAACACTCTTCCACGGGCTTGGTTTAACTCTGGGCAGTTCTTCTTAAAATGCCCGATATCACCGCAGTTATAGCATCCAAGTCTTTGCCCGTTTCCACCTCCATTTCCAGCTTGGTTGTTGTTTTGGTTTGCATTGGCAGCTTGGTTCGCAAAGTTGCCTCGATTCCCGTTTCCTCCATAGTTTCCTTGTGGGCGATTACCACCACGATTATTATTCCTATTCCCAAATCCTCCCTGGCCTCCCCGGCCAGCACTAGCCCAACAAGAATCCTTCAACTGGCCCGGCTTTCCACATGCTTCGCATACTTTCACACTACAATGGCCAGTATGATGGCGTTGACAGGTATTACACTTGGGCTGGGTGCCCTGATATCCTTTTCCTTTCTTTCCACTGCCAGCTGATCCTCCTTTCTTAACCGCCACACTGGCGCCCTGCTTGAAGTTTGATAACTTCCGTTTGTTACCTCCTGATGACTCGACGTGAGTCTCTTTCTTCTTCGGCTCTGCTTCATCAAACTTGTTCAGGCGAATGGCCTCCTCTGTGAGAGCCACGCTCAAATCAATCACCTCAGTAATGGTCGCAGGCTTGGGTGAGGTTACCATGCTTATGATTTGAGGAGCTAGTCCCCAAATGAAGCGTTCAATTCTCTTGAACTCAGGAGTGACCATGTAGGGTACCACATGCGATAAATCATGGAACCTTTGAACGTATTCCGCGATCTTTGGACCGTCCATCTTCAAGTGCCAGAACTCGGTCTCCAATCGCTGGATTTCTGCGCGGGAACAGAACTTTTTGCGCATGAGTTCCTTTAGTTCGGTCCAGGTCAGCGCGTAGGCAGCAGCTTCGCCAAGTGTCTGTACTTGTAGATTCCACCAAGAGAGGGCTCCATCCAAGAATAGCCCTGAGATATAGGTGACTTGCTGATCCAGCGCGCACTTGCTCATGCGAAGAACAGATTCGGTTTTCTCAGCCCAACGAACAAAGGCGACAGCACCTCCTGTGCCATCAAAGTTTGCGGGCTTGCAGTCTAAGAACTGCTTGTAGGTGCATCCTGCACATACGTTATAACATACGTTTGGCATTAGCATCATTGCTAAAGATATCCAATTAGGTCATGGTATGTCTAAATGACTTAGTATTACCATGAGGTGGATTATTGTTGTTGCCAGTGTTGCCAGAGTTGCTTCCACTAGTCCCTCCTTGAGAGGCGGCGTATTGTGCAATGGCAGCAACGATAATTTGCTGGAGTTTTGCCTCATTAGTAGGCATGTGTGTCTCACGTCTCGGCGGCATCTTCTAAAAGATGGTTTACGTTGGTCAGGCCATAGTGAAACGTACGTATATAGTAATAGTAATAGCACATAACATCTCATGTTATCAATACATCACAAATATTGATAGCTTCTGCAATGGTTGAGGGCTTTGAGGTAGTAACCATACCCCTGATCTGGGGTGCAAGTGTCCAAATGAATCGTTCAATCCTTTTGAACTCCGGTTTGACTAAGTAGGGGGGCGACCCTAGATAAGTCGTGCGATCGCTGGACAAGTTCAGGAATTTCTGGTTCGTCCGTTTTCAAATTCCTGAACTCCACCTCAAGCTTCTAAATTCCAGTCCTAAAACAACATTTCTTCTCAATCGTTTCCTTGAGCTCGTCCCAGCTCAGTGCATAAGTAGCGTCTGTGCCAAGGGTCTGAACCTGGAGGTTCCATTAAGAGAGTGTGCCATCTAGAAATATCCCCGAGATATAGGTAACACTCTATTGGGGCGAACAGTTACTCATTCTTAGAATGGAGTCGGTCTTTTCGGACCAACGAACAAATGCAACGGCGCCTCCTGTTCCGTCAAAGTTCAAAGGCTTGCAGTTCAGGAACTGTTTATAGGTGCAGCCAGTTGGAGGGTTATTTCCAGTAATACCATCGTTGTACTTAGAGCGGAGGGCTTCATGTCGTGCATTTATCTGTGAGATGCGTTCTTGCAGCTCGGCTTCTGTCCTTGGCAACGTACTGGTGTTTGTGTCACGCCTGGGTGACATTCCCTTTTGTCGAAGTGGTGTGAAGCGGGTTAGACAACGTTTCAATTGTCTATGAGGTGTATATAGCAACATAAGCCATCATGTAATCACCCAATTTCACACGCAAATATACTCACTGTATGAGTGGGGAAGTAAATTTCTGAGCCTTCACATAGGCTTGCCAATTTGGCTTGTTGCTCGTAATAGAATGAACTCGAGGCTACATCGCCTTGGTCATTCGTGTTTAAGTTATTTCCTGCTGCATTGGTTATCATTAGCTTGACCCGCAGAGTCCACCAGGATTCCTGTGCACTACAAATCGTTATTACGTGGGCCCCCGTAATAATAAATTGTCTTGCACAGTTACCCCAAATTTTCTCTCGTCCAAGCAGATGATCAATCAAGGAGCAATAGTAGGTGCATTAGCATGAACAGGGTCATGCTCCAATGCGGGGTCAGGAGCAGCGCCTGGATCAGGGGCCACGGCCGGCTCCGGATCAAAAACTCCATCTCAAGATCAGCTGGATCAACAAACACAGGGGGTTACAGGATCCTCCAAGGGCTGGTCTAAGTGTATGAACTCAAGGTCATGGTCTGGATCAAAACCAGGTGGAAAAGCAGGATCAACCTCAATATCGTGGTCAAACTCAAAGCTGTGGGCGGGATCCGGTGCAGCTGATGATGCCATATCAGGGTCGGCGTCGTGTGAGTGGTGCTGCATTCCCTGTATGTGCGAAGACGCGGATGTCAGAAACTCAAATGAGTCTGGGATAGGGGAATGGACATGAGTTTCTCCTACAGGAGCGTCCGCATGCAGTAGTCTAATACCAGCAGCAATAGGGCCCTGCCCTCGAATGGGTCCTCCTCCAGTAGATCGTTATCGTCGTCAGAGGCCACGTCAGGGGGGGGGGGCATATCAACAATAGGATAAGCGGCAAGGGGGCAAATTCCCAACAAGATGGCCATCAGTAGGCTCTGCTACGACTTCAGGCAGCGCAAAAGGGCTGAAAGTCGTCATTGTCTGTGCCGGTAGTATCGGAAATGTACACCTCGTGCTTCGATGAAACTATGTCGTCTGATACTATGGCCATGGGATTCGTAGTGTCCATCTTTCTAGTACTTGATGAAAGCATGACGTTTGTAACACAAACACATATACGTATAATAATCAATCATATAAACATGTTAGTCAATAAAATAATTCTCCTAGTCTCACTAGCCAATTTCTCCCAGTCTTTAAGACTGCTCTATCCTCCACCTCGACCTCTTAGATCGAGCCTCGGTCCCCTTGACCGAGCCTCAGCCTTCATGACTGAGCCTACTCTTCCTAGCCTCACTAGCCAACTACCTCGGTCACCTAGACCGAGCCTCGATCCTCCAGACCGAGCCTCAGCCCTCCAGGCTGAGCCTATAATAAATCAACGTGCTCAACTACCTCGGTCACCTAGACCGAGCCTCGATCCTCCAGACCAAGCCTCAGCCCTCCAGGATGAGCCTATAATAAATCAACGTGCTCAACTACCTCGGTCACCTAGACCGAGCCTCGATCCTCCAGACCGAGCCTCAGCCCTCCAGGCTGAGCC
This sequence comes from Helianthus tuberosus, assembly GCA_030545235.1. Lineage (NCBI taxonomy): Eukaryota > Viridiplantae > Streptophyta > Magnoliopsida > Asterales > Asteraceae > Helianthus > Helianthus tuberosus. Next base: position 127,986,684 of record CM060432.1, on the reverse strand, counting down.
TATAAATAATAAAATGTGCTCAACATTTGTTTGTAAAAAGTTTTGGATCTGGACTTAAGTGGTATGCAGTAAAATGTTTTCGTGAGAGCCCTAGTGATCATAGTCTAGACTCGAGAAAGAATCCTAGTTCGCTATGATCAGAGCTCTGATACCAAGCTGTCACACCCTGGCTTTGCGGAAGCGTGGTAAATTTTGGTGTGACTTCTTAATACCATAGCTTAACCATAACAAAGCTATATGAAATAAAATCATGCAAGATCATCCATTTGATTTAAGTTTTAAAACCAGAGTAACATAACATTGTCTTAGGGACTTACAACCTCATAACATAAAACATTGTCTTTAAGAACATAACCATCAACATGAAATAAACGCAGTTTAAGATTTGTAACTTGTCCAGGAAAGAGTCACATTTCCTAAACTGGGATGACCTTGGAACCCTTATGCAGCGGGAAAACATAACATACCGCGCCAGATCTTTAATTTCCTGAAATACATGTAAGTTGAAAAATCAACAATAATGTTGAGCGAGTTCATGTGTAAGTGAGTAAGTAAACCTTTGTGAGTATAAAAATAGTCTTGGTATGTAGCAAATAAGGGAATTGAGATCACCAATGGTTTGCAAGGCCACTGATATATGTGAAGTGCAAATAGGGAGACTCAAACCTAGCAGATTTCGCCACGGCAATAGTATGTGGACAAAGTCACCCCAAGGTCCGTTTCTAGTTTGGCCTGGGGCTGGGCTCGCTACACCCAGATAGATCTACCGCTCCTGTCCCTCGGTCCCGACATGAGGACTAATGGCCTCATATTGCTCCTACCCACTCACATGATCTAAGTAGTAAACCTCCTTACGCTAACCATACCGTGTATAAAGTACTCGTAACCATAGTAACATGTATTTCACCCCCGCAGTTAAGAAAACTGAAAACAGTTAGAGAAAAGGGGGACATGAACTCACAGTGAAGCGTCTCTACCAAGTATCTCCTGCTCACGCAGCTGTGTGACGACCTACACGTACTAATTCTATTAGACGGACGGCCGTGCCTTAGCTTCATGGTTTATGTTTTTTTTTTGGGAAATAGTTAGACAACTATTTCGTGTTTACATTTTGTAAATACTTGGTAGTTATTTTCCTTCCCAAGGATGGGGGATTCAATACGTGTGCGTCAAGTTACATCATGAAGTCTCACTTAATATATGTATATATATTTCCAATTTCACATAATTTTTCTCCAATAATACGTTGTTAAAATACGCGTTCATAAATATTTCCGTAAGTGCGTAAGTTACGTTTTTAACAATCGAGTGGTAATATAATTACCGGTGTAACTTATATATTTATGGTGAAAGCGTTCGTATTATTTTGGAATCGTTAACGTTCGTAAATAGTATTTTTACTCTAAAAATAATATCTATGTATTTTCACAAAATAATCATAAACAGTGTGTGAAAATATATATTTATCACGTTAAATTTTGTGTAAATCCCACCTCCGAATATTTAGTAAATAAAGTCATGGCGAAATTTATATTTCGAAAACATGTCAAAAATAATTCTAACACTTGTAGTGTAAATAGTTCTAAGTGTTAGGTTTTTAGAAAAATTTCGCCAGAGTTTCCTCTGTAACTGGAGGTGGCCACGCTTTCAAGCGTATCATTTTCTTTAACAAATCAACTCAACAATTTTCTTTATTTGATCAGAACAACTTTTCTCACAACAACTAATCAACATATGTGTAAATTGCCAAAAATTACATGAACTTGTAGTTTTCCCAAAACTGTGGTGTAAATCCCCTTAAATTTAGTAGATCTTCATATAAGGTAATTTGATCTTGTAAAAACCTTGTTTTTAGAGAAAATCCATTTTTACAACTTTCCGTCATCTTTTTCAAAAACTGTTATTTTGTCGGATCTTTTCATTTCACAAGTGTTTACACACTTGTGGTTTATAAAAATCATGCTTGTTAGTGTAAGATCTATCTTTTAAAATACATGATTTCTTTGATGCGTGGTTCTTTGAAAATACCACTTGCAGATACGTAGATCTGCTAGTTTTTAAACACAATGTCACAAGTAAAACTCTTTTACACAAGTTCATGATTCGCGTGTGGTAGAGTTTCACCTTTCAACCCTTGTATTATTCAAAACAAGCTTATGTTAAGATCCATGATCTTACCAAACCGGGTTAAACGATGATCCGAGCTACCACATCATAGATCGGGCCTAAATAATCATACATTTCGAATACTACATCATTTACACAACATATGAGTTATTAACCACCATTTTTAGTGTTTTTAGTAAACTTTAAAGCATCAACTTGTAAGATTTCGAGTTTTAATCATCATACATCTTATTAACCACCTTAGATTAGTTCAAATATGAGTTTTAAGCATTATACCTCTAGCTCGAGGCTAGGGAAGAATCTACGCGCAAAAGAGGTGGATAAAAGCTAAGTAGAGAGGTCCTTCGTGTTCTGCTTGCTTCAAGACTCCTTGTATACGACCCTCGACACTTGTATGATGTTGGAATGTGATGATGGAAATCGAAAGGTGGTGGTGGTGTTGCTTGTGTCTTCGGCCGAGAATGAGCAAGAGAGGGAGAGAGTGTGTTGTGTAGTGTGTGGTGTGATGAATGATAATCTTGTGTTTAGTCATGAACTTATAGACAAATCATATGTGTATTAACCAAAGGATCTTGTGTCATTTAGATATTAGACAAACAAGATTTAGTAAATCAACATGGTACAAGAGTGGGGTCACTTGGTGACCGATTCGGTTGGGGGGGGGGGGGTACCTAGTTCGAATCCAACTAGAAGATTAGGAACTAGTTAGTTAAGTTAAGTGTCTTACCCGGTTACTAATGTGCAGTGTGCTATGACGGGTGTTAGGGTATACGGGGACCCTAACTGGCTCAGAAAAAGATAAATAGTGAAAATAACAATATTTTCATGTCCCGGGTATAGTCCGGTTGTTTGGTTGGATAGTAATCCGTTAAAGCGTTAACAAAGCTTTAAAGTGTCGTTATTACTCTTTTTAGTGACACTACTCATTTCTGACACTTTGGAAAGTGTCTAGTAATATTTTTCTCATGTTTTGGCACTTTATTAGTAGCTATAAGCTGAATTATTATGTAAAGTGCTGAGTTTTGTACTTAGAGTACGTTTTAGGCACATCCAGTCATTGTGACTTATTCCTAGAGACGCAGTTCCACAACCCTTATATCCCTACACTCACTACTAGTGTAGCAAAACGTTTCTGGCTCGTACAGGCCTTAGAGGCAGTGTTTGCCTGATGCTGGCTTTATCAGCATGTTCAATAGGTTATCCGTGTATTGTGCTACTGTGCTTTCTGTGCATCATGTTTGTCACTAAGGTTCAGTCATGTAAGTAATGTAGTGACAGCAAGCAAGTATGATGCAAGTAAGTGCATGTATCAGTATTCAAGTAGCAGTTTATTCACAAGTTCAAGTAAGCACAGTAATTTAGCAGTAATTAATTACTAATTAAGTCGTACGGATACCTGGTTTAGTGCGGGTTGTCACAGAAAACTGGCGTATTTTCAAAAGTCTAAGTGGCAGGTACTACTCGTAATAGGCTGGGAGTTGCTCGGTGTCGAATACTTTGGTATTTTCAGACATTTGGGTTTGTAATAATATTTTATATTCCAAGCAGTGTTGTAAAAGTCGCTAGGCGGTCCCTAGTCGGCCGACTGGGGAGTTGGGAGTAATCGGAGTACTCGGGGAGTACGCGGACATGGTAAATATAAAGAAAATTAATTGTTATATATTATTTATGTGTTAAAAGTAGCATAATTCATGTCAACTGAGTATAATTTAAAATGAAACATGTTTAAAGTTCAAATATTCTGAATACAAGTCCGACTAGTCTGAGTACAAGGCCGAGTAGTCCGAGTACAAGGCCGAGTAGGCCGATTTTAACCGAGTTTGACCGATTAAAAGTCAACAAACCACGTTGACCGCCTAGACCGACTAGGCCGACTAGGCGCCGACTAGGCCGACTAGGCACCGAGTACTCCCGAGTAATCCCGAGGCCGACTAATTGAGACCGCCTAGGAGGAAGTCGCCTCGGAGGGGGTCCGAGGACCGAGTACTCGGCCGAGTAATCCGACTTTTACAACACTGATTCCAAGACTTCCGCTGTGCTATTCTGTGTATGTTTGACCATGATGATATCAACTACGTCACGATACTCCCCACCGGGCCCACCGGTAATATGTGGAAATATCGGGGTGTGACAGGTTGGTATCAGAGCCAACATTGAGTGAATTAAACACTAGTCTTTTGTATTTAATCTCAATGACACAGTAGCATATTCCTTAGACCTTTTGAGTCTAGACCTAACATAGGAATGCTCTCATCCCTATTAAGTAAACATTGTTTTCGATTTTATGTGTTTTGAATATGTCGCTAAGCAAGGAAGCCGTTGATGGAAATTCTCCTCATCCGAAGCCAAGGAATGCCAAGCTTCACAATACGGCTAGAATAAGCGTGTGACTAGTTTGGAGGAAAGACCTTTAAGGACTCATTCCTAAAACCAAATCTATTGAATTGCAATCAGACTTTAGAGTCCATACCGGAGGTCCCTGAGGCTCAAATTTTAAAGTCTGTGCAAGTGGAGTCCATACCAGATGGTCCCCGAGGCTCCCGTTTTGAAAATAATGCTAGTGAATACTGATGACCCTTATTTCTTACCTCCAAGTTTTGGAATCCTATACTTGGATTATATCAGTCAAAACCCAATCCGTGATCCATATCTTTCCCTAACCATTGAATCCTTGAATTCTACTTCTATAACGGATCCTGATTGGAATGCTTACCTTATTCACTGAGGTCTTCAGTGTCCCTACCATATATGGTAAACAAAGAAGTGAAACAATCGAAACGGAGCAAGGAAGACGCTAGAAGATCCTTCCTTCATAATATTCTTTGTCTATTAAGTCCTTATAAGGACCTATCTCTTCTATTTTAGTCCTTGTGTGGACGTACCTTTTGACTTAAGACCCTATATGGGCATTTGCTATTTAGTCCTTTCATGGACATTATATTTCAATATAGTCCCTTGTGGACATTATATTTCAATAAAGTCCCTCGGTGGACGTACCATTTCAATATAGTCCTTTCATGGACGTGTGATTTTATTAAAATCCCTTTTGTGGATACACTATTTTAAAATAGTCCTTTTGTGAACTTGATATTTTAATATAGTCCTCTCATGGACATTATATTTCATCATAGTCCTTTCATGGGCATAGTATTTCATTAAAAGTCTTTTCGTAGACATATTATTTTGTCAAAGTCCCATGGCGGACATAATAATTCATTATAGTCCTTTCAAGGACATATTATTTCATCATAGTCCCTTCATGGACATGATGATTCATCGATGTCCCTTTTATGGACAAATTTTTACATTAAGATCCCTTGTGAACATGATATTTTATTATAAGTCCCTTTAAGGACATATTGTTTCATTAATAAGTCCCAATGAGGACGTACCTTCAGATATAAAGTCCCTGTGAGGACATCTGTACAGCAAAGCCCTTTTGTGTGCACGCTGTACCAATATAGTCCTTTTATGGATATGTTATTTCATTAAAATCCCTTTGGGGATATGTTATTTCAAAATAGTCCCTTTGAGGACATGATATTTCATTATAACCCTATATGGACTTATAATATTTATAGTCCTTATACGAACTTATATTTTTTCTCTTAGTCCTCTGTGGACAAATATATTACTAAAAGTCCTGAATTAAGGCACTATTGTAAATTCCTAATGATTTAGGAAAGTTTTGAAAATTTTATGTAGGTATTCATTTCGTCCTTTATCCAACGATAGTTCTAAATTTTACTCGAACTTTATCGATCAGCCGAAAATTTTCAAAAGATCCTCTTAATGGTATAACCTAGCCTATATGTCTATGAACATGGCTATGATGGTAAAACCCTCTTAAGATAATTAATCTTTGTTAACATCTGAGAACATGTTAACACTCCTGGCAGTGTGGCGTGAGAAACACACTAGCCGTCAAGGTATTGGATTACGTCCAAGCCTTAAAGCCTATATGATCAAAGTAGATCATGGCAAGTATCATCAATGTGATGATCAAACCATAAACATCCATTAGTGGTGAAGTGCCTACGGGCTATACTTGTTGTCTAATAAAGACAATGACAGTTGTGGTCTACGACTCCCTGTCTAAAAATGTTGGACTATGTCCAAATATAATAGTCTATATGATCAATGCGATCATGACTAAAATCGTCAGTACGATGATTAAAATTTAACATCCTTAATGATGTTTTGCCTAAAGGCTATATTAAATTGTCCAATTGAGACAAGGCAATTGTAATCTTTTGTGATTCTTTGCCCAAGGGGGTGAGCTATGCTCAAATCCCATAGTTTATATGATCATTGCGATCCTGACTAGTTTCATCAGTATGATGATCATAATATTAACATCCCTAGTGAAATGCCTACGGGCTATACTTTATTCTATTGTCGATAAGACAAAGATAGAGGTGGTCTTTGTGATCCCCTGTTCAAAGTGGTGGGTTATACCCAACCCTAACAGTCTATATGATCAGTGTTATCATGACTAATATCATCAAATACGATGATGATATATGAACATCCATTAGTGATGTCAATTGATTTACCTTGTGCCAAATAAGTCGTCTTTAGAGACAATGACAATTGTAGTCTATAACTCCCTGTCCAAAGGTGAAGAACTATGTTCAAACCTGGAATCCCCTAATCCAATAAGATTGCGGCTTATAAACTAATGTCCTTGGTGATAAATCAACGAGTTATGTTTTAAAATCATTCATGACAAGCCAATGTACTATAGATTGTCATTCGTGACAAGTTAACATATTAAATGTTAACATTCCTAGTGACAGGCTTTTTGTGCCAGAAATGATAAATGTCCTTCATGACTAGGCTTTATGCCATATCTTTTTATGTCCCTCGCGACGGGTTTTTATGCCATATATGTATATATATATAATAAAAGTCATGTAAGACTAGCCTTCGAGCTATTTATAATCGTCCTTGTGACAAAGACAGTTGTGACATTATGATCCCCTGTCAAACAGGTAATGGACTCGCTCCAAACCTTAATTGCCATTGATGGTCCTTTTATGACCTAGGCTAAATGTAATAGACATACATTCAAATAACATTCATTAGGAATGTTCGGAACATAATAGCCTATACGGTTTATGGATGCCATGGCTAATCCATGTCAGGTCATCAGGATGATGACTAACAATTGTTTAATGTGGTGGTTAGTACCAAGTTTCGAGTATGGTAAACTCGAATGAGGTAGACAACAGTCGCGATACTATTAATGCGACAAAAGCTATTAATGCTACAAACGTAAACCTCAATATTAATGGAGTTAGTCTTCAAGCTGTGGTTAACGCGGCAGTTGGAAAGGCCATGGAAAAGGTCATGAAACAGTTCAAAGAGCTGTATGCTACTAGCTCCAAATTCCATTCAAAACCACATTAAATTGCTCATGAAAAGAGCTTTGTTCACACTTCGAATGTGAAGGATGAACCAAAGGAGGAGGATGACTCCCAGAAATCTAAGAAAAAGAGCAAATACGGGCTTAATAAGAACCAACATAAGTTCAGTAAGAAGCCTGTATGTAAGAACTGCTATAAAAGACACTGGGGACAGTGTCGAATAGATCAAAGACCAAAGCAGTATGGCATCTGCAAAGGAACTGGTTATCAGTCCCATGGATGTAGGGACATAAGGAATGCAGTCTGTTACGACTGTGGTGAGAAAGACCACATCAGAACTAGATGCCATAAAGCTACCAAAGAAGGTGCAGCTAAGTCTGGAAAGGCTAAGAAAGGAAATGCCTGGACTCACCTGATGAATGCCAAGAGGCAGTGCATGATGTCGTCAAGAACATTCCTTATCATTTATCAATGATAAATTCTACTAAGTGTCCTGTTTTTAATACAGGCAATAATAAGTCTTTCATAGACCTTAAGCTTGGCAAACTTATGATGATACTCCTAAAAGCTCCAGATGCTAAGTATAAGATATAACTTACCAAGGAAACCATAGTAACCGATTTTCTATTATCGGCGATGAATCCTTTTGTAAAATCTAAGAGTACTCTTTCTTTGAATAGAGTACGATAATATATGTTATTTTAATTATTTTCCTCATTGATTTTATCAACTGTGAGTGCCAACTATGTTTGATAAAAGCACCATATGAGGATTGGCGTAACCTAGTGTGTCCCATTGATTGCTTCCATGCCTGATCAGTATGGAGGTTTAATGCATGGAACCACTAAGATATACCAATGGTCATATTATACTAAAGTCAGCTAGTGGTATTCAAAGAAGATATCCATAATACAAATGCCTAAGTAGGTTTCTCTACTTAAGGCATCCGTGCACTCGTAAGACAGATGTGTCATTTACATGGCACAAGCGACGGTAGGTGGACCAAGGTCGAAGATTGAAGCTACCTCTATCATATTTGGATAATTTGATTTCTTCTCAGTAGAACTACCATGTTTTACCTCTTGAGAGGCAAGATAGAATTAGGATTTACATCCTAGTAAGAGCTGTATCTATTACAAAAGCTCTATATCAGTTAGCATCAACGGAAATGGAAGAACTAAGAGCTAACCATATGAGTTGTTAAAGAAAGGCTTGTACAGCCTAGCTCATCATCTTAGGAGCTCCGATTATAGTTGATAAAGGAAAGCACGATGCAATACGCTTATGCATTGATTACTACAACCTAACGAGGAAACGATTAAGAATCGTTATTAGCTGCCCAGGATCGTCGATTTGTTCGACTAACCATGAGGGTAGTTAATTCCTTAAGATTTATTTGGGTAGTAGTTGGAATGACTACCTCACCCTAATTAAGTTCTCCTATAACCAATAGCATTATATAAGCGTCAATGCTGCTCTTTTGGAGACCATGTTTGGGAGAAAGTGTCAAACGCCCGTTTATTTGGCATGAGTTGGGACAACCCAATTGTTAGGATCTGAGATTTGTCCTAAAAGACAACAGATAGGATATTATGAATCCGTAATCGTCTGAAAACTGCTAGTAATCGGCAATAGAGCAATGCGAAAGAAAGGCGCAAGTCTCTTAAAGTTCCAAATGAGAAACGAGACTCTATTGAAAATACCAACATGGAAGGGTATGATACGTTTCAGTTTAAAAAGGGCAAGTCAAGCCTTGGATATATAGAATCATTCGAAGATCATCGAATGTGTCGGCAGTATAGCTTATAAGCTAAACTTGCCTAAGGAGCTTAGCGGAATTCACGATGTGTTCCACATTTCTAACTTAAAGAAATGCCTAGCTGATAAATCGCTAGCAATGTCTCATAAAGACATATAGATTGATAAAAGCCCAAGGTTTATTGAAGGATCTATATCGATCAAGGATCGACAGGTTAAGAAGCTCCGAATAGAAGCATGTACCTATTGAATAGGTCAATTGGGATACCCGACAAAGTACTTCCATCTTTTTGAGAAAATATTGGGGTCGAGATTTCTTTTAAGAGGGTGAGGATGTAACACCTCGTAAAATCGTGTCCAATGATGTGTTGACACGTGTAATAAACCCTAATAAAGTCAAACATTGACTGTGAGGGACTATTTTTGTCAAAATCGAAAACCTTGATTTTAAAAGGACTGAAAGTGTCAACATGCCTAAACTAGGCCTCTGAGTGACCTTATACGGTGTCCGTATTCTCAAACGAGCCACTTGTTGACGAGAGGAGCCGTTTGCGTAATTTTGTGAAAGTTTGCGCGTCGAAGGGTTAAAAGTGTCAACTTGTTAATTCTTACCTCTGAGTGACCTTTTAACAAACCGAGAGCTTCATAATGTTTGATTATATTCTCGGGAATGCCTAATATTGGCCATTCAAGGCTTTCATGCCAAAAAGTGAAGTTACGCGCAAGTTTGTAAGTTAGAGGGGTTAAAAGCGTCAACATGTTTAATTATACCTCTAAATGACCTTTTAACGAACCCGAAGCATTTCGATGTGCAATCATACTCTCGATAATGCCTAATATGGGCAACATAGGGCTTTGATTCTATTAAATGATGATACGCGCAAGTTTGCGCGTTAGAGGGACCAAAAGCGTCAATGTCGGATAATACACCTTTGAGTGACCTTTTAAGCGAACTGGAGCGTCGTAATAAATAAGCATACACTCGAGAATGCCTAGAATGGGCCTAGGAAGACTTTGATATCGATAAATGCTATTACGAGTCACTTTACGCGTTATAAGGACTAAACGCGTCATCGGGTGAAATTACGCGTTTAAAAGGTCTTTCGATTGAACCGGGAGCTCCGCAATGCTTAGATATATCGATGGGTATACCTAAGATTTGACACTAAGGGTTTTGCACTCTATATTGAAATATATGTGGTTATGAAAAATAATGTGCCAAAAATGAAAATTTTGAAAGTTCATAAGTCGCTAAAAAGGGTTCAGGGACTGATATTGTAAAACCTGAAACATGTTATGGCTGGTTCGGGTCTAGTCTCGAGCCATGAGTTCAATGGGTTGCCTTTTTGTGGGCCACCTAAAACAAACAGCAACATATAATGTTGTTTAGAAGAAAATGCAAAGAACATGGACCAAACTCGACAACTAGCCAAAGCTGGAGCTGGGCCAGACGCCCAGGTAGGCCGCGTAAGCCTGGGCCGCCCATCTACGCTGGCCGCGAGGCCCAGGTCTGCAGCAGATTCATTTTTTTTGTTACTTGTAGCCCACACATACCACCTAATCGAAATCTAGCAACTTGATTGTTTTAGAAACCTGGTAACACATGTAATGATCTCTGAAACACCCCTAAACACTTGTAATAATCCTACAAATCCTCAAAAACTATATATAGAACTTAAACACATTCATTCCAACTTGCACCTCTTTTCCTTCTTTCTCTATATCTCTCAACCTGGAGCTTTCTGATCTGAAAGGAACTTATTCTTAGTAGAAAAGATAGCTAGGACCCATTGTAAGTGTCTTAGCCCTCTATTTAGTTCAGTTTTACAATTTAAAAACCGAAAAGTCAAGTTATCGTAAATTAACTTTGACTTTCGGTTTAAACTCAAATGGTCCAGCCACGGTTCAAAATGAATGTGGTTATGTGACCATAGTTAGGTAGGTGGTTAACCCTTAAAAGGGCACCTATTAATTCTTTCGTTTGCTTAGTTAATTGTCGGGTCAAACCATTTAGACAAAAAGTCAAACTTGGCAGAATTATGAATAATAATTAAAACCAAAGATACAGAGGTTATAAATTATATTTTAACACTCTAATAACTTGGTAATTATTATTAGAACATGTCTAAACATGTTCAACCCGACAATTCTGAGTTTAGGGTCGGTTCACAACCAAAAGTCGCAAAAGCTTGACTTTTGCTTTGACTTTCAGTTCTAACCCAATCTAGCTTAAATCCTTGATGTTTTAAGCTTCCATTAGGACCGTATTATGTTGTAGTATAACCCCCTAAGGTTATATTACCTGGTCCTTAGTAGTTTGAATTATATGCTAGTTTCCGTTATTATGCTTATAAATGCCCATTTCGCCCTTTTGACATATAAATGAGAATTTTGAAAATGTGAGAGGACAAAAACCTTTATTACTGATATATAAGTATGTCCCAAAAATTTCACATCAGTTCTTGGTCTCAAACAGGAGTTATGCTCGATATCGTAAATAGAAGCTTTTTATTAATTAAATTGCGATATCTTGCATAAGGCGTGTTTAAACTAGGATTTTGACCCAAAACTCATTACCTACTGTTAAGATATTATTTTTAGGGATTTTTGGAATTTTTGATCAGATTATAAACTGATCGTATCATAGAGTTCTTGTGTAAATTCGGTAAATGACGATAATACCCTTTTCATGCATAAAATGAGATTCACAAATGATTTGAATGCCAAAACTTTTCCTACTGATTTTATACATTAAATAAATTATTTTGAGCATTCAAAACTGATCAAAATCTCAGATTTCCATAAAACACCTTAATTATCGTCAATTAGCGATTTTTACGCTATTTAAGAGCATAATATGGTTCTAAACCATAATTAACACCTAAGACTTATTACCTGCTGAATTTTTAAATAAATTTTAATATTTTTATAATAGGTATAAGTCATGAACTCAAACTTCCAAAAATGTCCTTAAAAGCATATGTGAAATGACCAAAATGCCCTTTCGGGGCATAGTTTGGCCATAATTGGTAAACCTCATATATATATAATATCTTACTGATGTAATGTGATAAAATAAATATTTTTACTGATTACCAAAGACCAGAACCTCAGCTTGCTTTAAAATCTCTTTTATAAAGGGTAAAATGACCAAAATGCCCCTACGGGACTTAAATTGGTTTAAAATACTTTTTGGGCATATATGTTAACATCCTACTGATGTATTAACATATTCTAAGCATAATAACATATGGGACTTGTATATGGTTCATTTGGTTGCCCGTTACGCATTTACACGTTCGGGTCGGTTTATGTAACTAGTTTACATAAGTTTGCCGAAACGGGTTTAACCTTATCGTTTATATCTCAAAATCCAGAACGTGTTTAGTTTACCCATATTATATAAGTCTTCGTACTTGTTGGGTCTAAATAACATTCTATTCCAGTCATCGCTTAATCTAGCGTATCGTACCGTTTTAGATACTTTAAACTCATAATATAAACAAAGAATTAATACATCTTTAAAATCTTACTAAAGTATGATATATTAGTAAACTCATAATCAAAAACTTATAAAATGACCGTCAACACGGAAAGAAACAGGTACGATCTGATTATCTTCATTCTCAACAACCATACCGCATTCATTGACATTAACGATGTCCGGTACAGCTTCATTATCTGAACCCAAGACAATCTCTTCTATCACCTTTTCTTTAACAACGCCACTGACCTCCGGTGGAAGCACTATATCACAGGTAGCACAATTGAAAACAGTGATATGAAAAGTCTGAAGATCTATCATCTCAAAGACAATGAGATGATCAGCAGTTAATGACAACTCATTCTTTATCTCCTTCCATCCGGTAGTTATGTAAAGTTCATTGTTGATATCTTCCATTCATACAGACAAGTTCTGGTTTCCAAATCCTTTAATAACAACCGGATATAAAGGAATAGTGTTTAACATCTTGTGATGAACAAAAGAACGATTAATGCTCTACAATCATAATAAAACACATTATATAGTATATTAGTAAAAATATATCAGAAAATTAAGTAAATAAATAAAAAACAACAATTAAACAACTGTATCTCCAAAAAAATTACATGATGAATAATCTTGGAAGTTACATACCACATAATCTTCGTTACCAGATGGTTTGTAGTAAAAATCTTCACAAGGAGCAAGAGCAATGTCTTGATAAAAATACAATATTCTGAAACTTTCTATTGCTTCTTCATAATGAAATATCAACCATGAATCTGAAGGTATTTTCAAAGTCTCTACCAACTGACACCAACCATTATAGAAATAATATATGCCATTGCTTAGAGGATAGATCTTGACTTTAAAAACATTTCCAGTTGTCGTCTGGATGTTTGTATTTCCAATTGGATAATTAAACTGTTGAATCCAATTTTGATACTATTTTGGCAAAATCTAAGCATAAATAAAAGAAACACTTTTATTGCTAGATATCATACAAAAAAAAATTAAAATTAAGTGTTAAACTAAGATGGGATAAAATTACTAACCAAACATTTCCTTTTACTATCTTCAAGGTAACACGGAAATCCACAAATCATTCTCACGTAAAACTGTAACAGTATCAATCATATAGAATCAAAATAAATAACATTAAGAAACAAATGAATACAATCCATTAGGGTATGCAATACATCTAAATTGTATAGAAATATAGGATAGTTACTTGTGTCTATACCAAACAAAAACTTAAAAACAGTATACCAACTACTAATCAAAATAAGTTCAACTTTTCAAATACACATGAGAATACATCAGTTAAAATCGGAAATTTATATTATACTTCAGAATAACAGTATACCAACTACTAATCAAAATAAGACAAATGGAATCATAACCAACAATGGATTGAAAAAAAAACAGGGAATTACATGAATACACCACCGTCGATTACAACTTCTTCATTAAAACAACAAGAACGATAATCGGCTATGGAATTCAAAACTAAAAGAATAAACATGAAAAAATACAAAATAAATCACATTATTTAACGATACCTTTGTTATTATACAAGATGATATTGATGAAGATCGGAAGAAATCGAAGAAGATGACAGAGTTTCTTGGAGAAAGTGTACAAAGAAACGTGGAGAGAGAAAGGAACCGAGATTTTGTGAGGATCTTTAAAAAGTTAGAAGGTTTAAAAATATCCCATGTAACCGAGTCGGATCATCCCATTTAGTTTTTCGTCAACATCTATTTGACTTTTGGTCAAAACCAGTTTGAGTTTTGGTCAACGTCTCATTTAGTATTCAACAGAAATTTGAATAACTCAATCAGTGATTTGAAAATCTGTTTGACTTTTAGTCAACAGTTGGATGGAAACCCATGTTAGATTGAACAGATGTTTAAGCATCTGTTTAGACTTAAATAGATGTTGGGGCTTAAACAGATGTTTGGCGTTTTATATCAGTTGTTTAGACCTAAACAGATGTTTGACCTTAAACAGATGTTTGGCCATAAACAGATGTTTGGCAATAAACAGATGTTTGGCCTTAAACTAATGTTTGAACTTAAACAGATGTTTGCCCATAAAGAGATATATGGCCTGAAACCAAACATCTGCTTAAGGTCAACATCTGTTTCACTATTCGTCAACGTCTGTTTGACTTTTGGTCAACATCTGTTAACATATAAACAATGTTAACATAAATTACAAATAATTAGCTAATAGACAACACACAATTAGCATCTTAAATCATCAAGACCCTTAACAATTTGACCATATGATTTAATCGTGTGTTTTATCTTAGATGGGACAACTCGAAAAGAAAATTCACTAAAAGGATAACATATTAAACGGGTCAAAAAAAAAGCTCAAAGTGTATTTTACTGCAAATCAGGATTACCAACAATGCCAACAGTAAAGTCAACAATGTTTCTTTCACCTTTGACTTTCAAAGTCAAATCAGTTACTTACCAAATTCACAAATACATAAAATTTCTTATATAACCGCAAACATTAACACACTTAATAATCTTAACTCTGCTATAAACTGTAAAACACAAACCCAAATATCACATTTACCTTGTAGTATTAAAGAATTCACACCAATTCAATGAAAATTACAAAAATAGAAATTCTTATACAATAACTTTCCAATACAGACATCCCTATTCAACCTTCACCAAAGTAGTCAGGCTCATTTTGATCAATGATGTCTATATTTTGAATTTTTATTGCCTCATCAATAATTCCCTGACTTGCCCTTTGAATTGTAATTCAAAGTCCAAGAAATTTGTGTCATCCTCATCCCTGCACAGTGTAAGATCAAGGAGATCTTGCAGATCTTCAACACCCAGGCCCAGTGCGTGTTCCCTTGATATTTTCTTCACGTCACCACTGGATTTGATCAGAGTCAATACGTGGGTCTGTTTGTCAGATTTCCAATTTAGAATTTTTGAATCCAGTGGGTTTCTTGGGAGAGGTTTTATTGATGATGAGTTTGGAGATGGTGGCCTGGTAATGACTGGCTGAGCAGTATTTGCAGTTTGTGTCAATTCAAGTTTTTCTCGTATCATCTGCTTAAGGCCCATTTTTACAAGGTAATCCCCTGTTGCTTTATCTGTTGTTGTTTCTGCATCCATCTGCTTTTGTTTCCTTGTTTGGTAAAGGATGGCAACAGGTGGAGCAGCGGATCTCCTTATTTGTAGCTTTTGTGGCTTAGCTGGAACCACTGCTTCAGGGTAAACAGGCTTTTGTGGAACATTAGGATTTTTCTTTCTTAATTCTTCCAGCTTTTTGTAAGAGGCGAACACTTTATCCTTTGACCACCTTGTCACTTGGTTCCTTGACCCAAAATCAGCTGTTATTAACTCCTCTTTCATTCTCTTCAGCTGCAGAGTCCTTTCTGGTACATTTTTCTTAAACTTTGCCCAGATAGGAGGAGTCTGCTTCACCTTGTTTTTTGATCATATCTTGAATTCTAGCTGTTTCACTTTATAGCTCACTGATGGTCCATTCTTTGTACTGGTACCTTTCTCCCTTGTATGTTTTGTAATCCATGATATTATCATGATAATATTTCCTCAAGGTTTCATCAGCTCTTTCTGATAATTGTTGACAGAGATCTTTTGAAAACTGCTCCAAAGTTTTGACTTGGGTTAGTAGAAATTGGTAGTATCTTTGAATCTCTCTGTCAGATTTTCCTTCTGTATTTCTTTTGGAGATATCATCTGCTTGTTGAGCCTTTAACTTCAAGTATTCTTCAATGTTATTAGGCCTTGGATATCCTTCAACAGATGGTAAGTTCCTTTTAGCAGGGCAATCTTCAGAGTAGAAGGATTTGATCTCCTCTCTAACTGCTGGAAGATCTAATGGAAACTGGACTCATACAGGAAAAATGGCAGTGTTTGAATTTGAGACTTGTGCTGAATAGAGTGGGACAGGATTTGGAATGGTAACAAGGGACAGTGGTTGTGTAGATGTTTGTGGTGGTGAAGGGTCATCATTCAGAATTATCCTTCTCCTTTTAGGTTTTGGAGAGGTTGGTGGTGTTTTGGTGGGTTGAGTGGTGGTGATTTGAGTGGTAGATGGTTGACTAACAGTTGTTAAAACAATTGGTGTTTCAACCACTGTTGCTATTACAACAGATGATGTGTCACCTGAAGTCTTCTGCTTTTTGGCAGGTGGTGTTGGTGGTAATGAGGATGTTTTTGGTGGTGATGTGATTTGTGGTAAGGCAGTGGATTGAGTGTATGTTGAAGTGGTGGCAGTTGTTGGTGTAACAGATGTTGAAACCACTGAAGTACGAACGGTTGTTGATACAACAGGAGTTTTAACATCTGCTGGTTTGGAGGTTTGATGTGTGGAGCTTTTGGGAGGTGTGGATTTGGGTTGCCTCACCTTTCTAGTGGGCTATTTTCTTTTAGGATCAGGATTTTCTTCATCCTTGGGCTCAGAAACACCCTGCACTTCCATTTCCATATAAACTTTCTTCTCTTCTTCAAACCTTGATTTTCCCTTTGCCTCTCTATCCTTTTTCACCCTTTCTTTTTCATCAGCAATGGCATTTAAGGTCACATCAACCTTTTTAGAACCATCTGGTTTAGGGATGTCTGCAAGCATACTGGATTTGTCTGGTGCAATGTACAAACCATCTTCATATCCCTTTTTCTTTAGCTGCTTCATTTTCTCCCCCTTTTTGGCATCAGCTGGTGGTGGGTTGTCCAAAAAGATGATAGTAGGAGGAGTAGAATCAGTGGTTTTCAGCAAGTGGGCCTTGATTGCCTTTATGTCTGCTTGAGTATCCATGAACCTAGCTTCCATCATATTTCTGATCTTTTAAACTTGTATTTCATGTTGATGATCAGCATTATGCCCTTTGTTGGTGAAACAGAGGTTGAAATAAACTCCAAAGCTCAGTGGGGGTAGGAGCAGACGATGGAGCAGATGTTGCATCTGGTGCAGCAGTGGGTGTTGCCTTTTGTCCTTCTAACAACTGTTGCAGCATTGACTTAATATCTGCAACAGATGTGTCCAATTTGTCAACCCTCTCCGTCAATTCCTTGTACATTAAACCATCACCCAAGTTAATGGGATCATCTGATTTCCCACTGGCAGTGGTTGTATCAGCAGTTGACTTAGGGAGAGTTTCCCAAAAGTCATCCACAGATGCCCCTTTTTCTTGGTACTGGGGACTTCTTTCCTCAGCAATTGACATCCTTTTAATAGAACCAGTAGTTGGAACAAACACACCAGCGGATATCAGAGTTGCTGGAGAGGAAATTGCCTTCAAGGGAGTCTTATTGATGAAACAACTGGCCAGGTGTAAATCAGTGGATCCAACACCTGTAGTTGCTGCTCCACTTGAACTACTAACAGGAAGTACTTGTACTTCCTGCAGTGTAACCTCCTCAGTTGTTGGTGGGTTAGCAATGATTGAGACACCAGACCCAGTCACTTGTTGAGGTATATTCTCATTAACAGGTGTTTGAGAAGAACTGGTTTGTGTCTGGGCTAAATCAACTGCATCCAACAAAAGTTTTGTTTGTGGGGGAATTTGAGAAGTGAGGATAGGTGTAGAAAGCGAATTTGCCCCGGGCAGTGGGCTGTGGATGATGGAATCAAGTGATTCCAGAGCATCATAATTTGGTGTCCCTGTTCTTACAACCTATTCGTTTTGAGAAGAAGCAGGAGGAGTTTGAGGCTCAGGTTGAGATCTTTCTTCCAACTGCTGTGAGAAAGTAGCAGCAGTGGTTATTGGTGACTTTTGTGTTGTCACTGGTAGTTGCTCTGGGATCTCATCTTCCAGAGTTACCTTTGTTTTGGGTTTGGGGGGGCTTTTGTGATTTTTTCTGTTTTGGTCTTTTGGTGGTTTTAAGTGGGGGTTTCATCGTAGTTGTATCACATTGAGCAGTGGGCTCAACAGCATGTGCCTGAGGAGTAGTGGTAGCTGCTGAAATCTGCTCAGGAACCTCTGCTTGTGTTTTGGAAAGTTTTGACAGCCTTGTAAAGGTTTCAGAAGTGAGGCTCTTTATTGAAAAAGGATCGCCCTGGATAAGCACATGGGCATTATCTTTTGAAAAATTCTTTTTAAAATAGTAACTTAAAAACCTTGGAAAGAGCAAAAATGCCTTTTTATTAACATTTGTAACAAGATAATTGAAGATTTCCTTGGAATAGTTAAAATTTTCACCACGTAAGATAGCATAACCCAGATATTGAATCTTCAATGGGAGATCATTGAAAGCAGTGGTCTTGTTTGAGACACACATCAATAGGGTATGAAACAAAAACCTTGTGGCAGGAGGAAAACTGCCTTTTTCTAAAGTTTCTTTTTTCATTTCCTCTCCATAACCCCTTTCAATGAAATACGTTTGATAGTCTGTTTTAGGGAAAGATGTTTTACCTTGAAGATCATCGAGTTCAAAAACCTCCGAAATGGTTAGAGGTGTTATTGTGACTGGAACACCCTTTATAGAAGAATTGATGGCTAAGGGCTTTTTATCCTTAGTTTCCAACTTAGCATTTTTCCAAAATTCTTGTTGGGTATCCATGTAGATCGGAGCATCACAGGTCAACAAAGTTTTGTACTTTGAAGAAGACAGAGCATCAATGATGGAATTGAAGGTTTCGGTGTGACTGGGTTTTTCAAGTAGACCCAAGTAGTTATGTGTGGATTTGAGTGGGAGAGACATGGTGATTTGAGTATGATTGCGAGAGGAAGAAGACGATGAAGAGGATGAGTGATTTTGAGAGAAATGGATGATAACTGCTTTGAGAAAGGAATTTTGAATTCAATTCGACAGTAAAACCCCTGTTTGGGGGTTTTGATCAGGGTTTTATAGGGGAAAAAGTAAATGCTGACGTGGCAGCGGTTACTAGAAGATCTGACCGCTATGTACTGTCCACGTGCCAACCTCTGATGATAATGGAGGACAGTTGGTAGGAAACCACTGATGGAACAAATCAGTGGTTTGCAACGGTTACAAATGAGAACAGTGACTGACTTTAAGCCAGCAGTGGATAGCCATCAGTGGGTTAAAACACTGATTTTGAACAACAGTTTTTTTTTTATTTTTATTTTAACTTTAATTTTTATCACCAAAACAATATTCGAGGAACTCTTATCTCATTGGAATGTAACGATTAGGTAAAATTGTAATTTCATTGTAATTCTAGTTTTCATTTGATAATTCCATTCTATAATTAATTAACCACATCAACAATAAAAAGGTGAGCAGTGGATGTTTTTTAGGAAAACCAATGATTGTCAATATCAGTGGATGTCAACAATAAAAATGTGAGCAGTGACTATTTTTTAACTATCAGTGCATAGCCAACAATGATTGAAACACAGATGTTTGGTCAGTCAATGGTCAACATGAAGAATGAAGAAACAGATGTTGGCTTTCAGCAGTGGATAACATTTAACAATCAGATGTTTGAACCAAAACAGTGGTTGTAACAGACTTTTAAGAATTAATGAAAACTATCATTTTTAACTATTTTGAGGATGTTTGACCTGAAACAGATATTTGACCTTAAAAATCTGTTTGGACATAAACAGATGTTTGCGCTAAACAAATGTTTGACCTTAAAAAGTTGGCCCATAAACAACTGTTTGCAAAAAAAGACCAATTTCAAGAATACTATACCCAAACAATCAAAATAAGGAGCTTAATAATCATCCGAGTGTACTTCATTTTTATTTAGTAGTATAAAGATCAAACCACTGTTCAATGTATAGTACAGATCAGTTAGCATGCTGGGGTGATGTGATAAATACTGTTACATATAAACATCTCAGTGATATGACATCTAACAATCTAACAGAGTATAAAACACTGATGTGATAAATACTGTTACATATTATCACTGTTAACATAAACAAAGGTAGAATATCTGCTGTTGATGTTGAACCACTATTGTTGTTGGGCAGTGGTTCGTCTTTCAGTTTGTATAGGGTTTGTCTCGAGAGATAAACTATAGCGAACCACTGCTACACTAAACACTGTTACATAAGAAACACTGATACATAAATACTAAAGTTGAATCCGCTGTAGATGCTGAACCACTGCATCTCTGAGCAGTGGTTTTCGTTTCGTTGATCAGGCTTTAGGTACATAAGTGCTTGTCTTAATAGGGCTTTGTCTTCAACAGTGGATAGGCCTCATCAGTCTTTAAGTCAATCAGTCTTTATAAGGGTTATAACCACTCCATAACCCTTTGAAAGGAAGCAAGTGTCCGTCTATTCAATTGAGAGGAGTCATTGCATTACATCCCTGATGAAAAACAGAATCAATAAATTTAGAGAAAATGGATTTGAAAGATGATAACCCAATAATGGAGGATCTCATTCTACAGCTCCGATAAATTCAGGGGTATTCTCAAATAATGGTTCCTAGATGTTTGAAGAACGAAAAAGACAGACAAATGTCCACAGGGTTGCTTCTTTGAACATTTGTCGGTCTTCAAACATCCAGGAAGCATTATTTGAAAATAACCCTAAATTTATCAAAAGCTGTAGAATGAGATCCTCAAGTATTGGGTTATGATCTTTCAACCCCATTTTCACTAAATTTATCAATTTTGTTTTTCAGACCTCCGAAAGCCACCTATACAGCTCCAAAGAGATCGAGACAGCTTGAAGCATAACCTGGAATTGTTGTAATTCCATCAGTTCAGTATTTAATCCCAATATACCAACTTAATACAAATAACAAATATTTGGTGTGCTACAACTGTAAATAACTCCGGAAACAGATTTGAAACCATAAATATGGATTATAGAGATCTATGAATGAAACATGGGTGAATAAAACAATAAAACAGATTGTGAAAAACAAAAACTACAAACATTTCAAAATCATACTAGTAATCACATGGTACACCAATGCAAGCATCTGAATAAACAATAACAAATCAAAGACAATTTACAGATACTTACTGAAACCATAACTGGTCAGATTTATGTGCGGCTCTTAACTACATTCTGTAGAATCTGTACATCAAACAAATAATCAAAGAACAAAGAAACAAATAATCAGAGATGAGATACATAAGTGCTTGTCTTTAACAGGGATTTGTCTTCAACAGTGGATAGGCCTCATCAGTCTTTAAGTCCATCAGTCTTTATAAGGAGCAGTGGTTAGTTATAACAGTCCTTAGCATGATCAGCTGTTATAACCATTCCATAACACTTTGATTGGAAGCAATGGTCGGTCTATTTAATTGAGAGAATAATTGCATTACATCCCTGTTGAAAAATAGAATTGATAAATTTAGGGAAAGTGAGGTTGAAAGATGATAACCCAACAGTGGAGGATCTCATTTTACAGCTTCAATAAATTCAAGGGTATTCTCAAATAATAGTTCCTGGATGCTTCCAAAGAAGCATCACTTTGGACATCTGTTGTTCTTCAAACATCTAACATCTATTATCTATTATCTATTATATAATAGATAGAATAGATAATAGATAATAGATGTTTCAAGACAACAGATGTCCACAGTGATGCTTCATTGGAAGCATCTAAGAAGAATTACATGAGAATACCGCTCAATTTATCGAAGCTGTAGAATGAGATCTCCACTGTTAGGTTATCAACTTTCAACTTCACTTTCCATAAATTTATCAATTATATTTTTCAACAGGGATGTAATGTAATTATTACCTTATTTAAGATACCTTCAACTGCATCTTGTGATAAATCAACAATCATTTCACTCAAATGATAGCTTCAACTGCATCTTCAATCATGAACTATCATTAACAATTAGCAAAAGAATAACAATTATCTGATTTATGTGCGGCTCTTAACTACATTCCGTATAATGTGTAATTAAAATGGTCATTTTTACCTTACTTGACAACAATAGCAAACAACATCAAACAACAATAGCAAGTGACCAATCAATCAACCTCATAATCATATAGAAACCTAAAAATAAAATGAAAATTAGATAAGTGAACATCTAAACTGAACAGGAAACCTGACCAAAAATTAACCAAACACCTGATGTTATATGAAATAAACATAAATCATTAGTTTGTTATAAAAAATAATAGTCAGACAACTAAACATAAATCATTAGTTTGTTATAAAAAACTGTAGATGTTGAATCCACTGTAGATGCTGAACCACTGCTGTTGTCACCAGATCATACCTCGGGAACTGGAAATTTAAAAGGATCAGCTTCAAAGGCTTCAACAATCGGAAGATTCAAATCTCAAGCAAATGAAACCCTAATTTCAAAAAGAATAATCGGTGAACATATTCACAGATCAATAATCAACAGATGTTGCACTCATATCATCACCGTTAAGAAAAAAACCCTTAGTTTCTGAACATATTCAAACATACCAGTTCATGGCAGAAATCTAGCCGCAGGTAAGCGGATCTGAACTTTGATGACCATCGATGACAACAACCTTGGAACCATATGATGAGATTAGGAGTAGAAATTAGGATCTAATTAGAAACTTTGTATGAAAATAAAAAGAAATCAACACAGATCTATAAACATATAAATCAAACCTCAAATCAATGTCGAATTAGGGCTACAAAATCAAGAAAACCGAGTTAGGATTGCAACCAAAATTAGGGCTACAATACTGAAATAAATGAAGATATAGGGCTTACCTGGTGACGCTTTGAATGATTCATGATGAGATGATTTGGTTTGATGTTTAATTCAGAAGGGAGAAGAGTACAGGAGAAGGAGAAGAAGAAGAAGAATCAGATCTAGGGTTTTAAAAAGGAAAAAAAAGGGAACGGAGGGAGTATAAAAGGGATAGAAGCTTGGTACTGTTGGGTGGGAAAATGGAACTGAGGATGCCCTAATCAAGTGACACGTGGCCCAAATCACTTTCATTTATTATATATAATAGATTATGTGTGTTTGTGTGTGTTTATGTTCGTGAACTGTTCGTTTATACTTTTAGTGAACAAACATAAACAAACATGAACATGTTCATTTTCTTAACAAACGAACACGAACAAGAAAATCCGTTCATTTTAAATGTTCATGTCCGATCGTTTGTTCGGTTAAAGGTAAATGAACTAACATGAACATGCCTTGTTCGTGTTCGTTCAATTCATTTACAACCCTAGAAGAGGTCATCTCATACGAACGAATAGCAATATATGAAGTTGTTTTGATGGTTTTAGGTGATAGATGGACAGTGATGATGGCCGAATACCTATCACGTAGAAGCTCAGACTATGGGGTATGGGGCTTGGGGCTTGGGTTGGGGCGTGGGTTGGGGGAAAACGCCCAAGCCACCACCCCGGGTGGGCTTGGGTTGGGGCGTGGCCCTTGGGGCTTGGGTTTGAAGCCGGGCGTGGGGTGGGGGAAGCGAGCTGACATGGCGGGCTGTGAATGGCCAATTCAAACTAGCCGTTGGGGGCATGTTTTAAAAAAAAATTCCTTTATAACTACCTTTCCATATTAAACATTTTTCTCACACAATATCAAACACATAAACCACAATCTTGCCATGAGTTCTTCAAGTTATAGTGAATCGTCATCATCATCTGATGATGGTGCGGAAATATTTCTACAAACGATCGCGGCGGTGGTGAAAGCTATCGTGGAAGACGAAGACGATGAGGAAGAGACTCAACAACCTAAACGGAGGAGAAGGTACATCGCTCGTGAACGGCACACCGCTAACAATTTGTTGGTAAGCGATTACTTCTCAACGGAACCTAAGTATGATGAAAAAATGTTTAGGCGTCGTTTTCGTATGAGTGGAAACTTATTTTTAAGGATATCTAGAGATATTGAGGAGAAGTATGTTTATTTCCAACAAAAACCCGATGTAACCGGGCAATTAGGATTTAGTACGTGGCAAAAGGTCACGGCCGCACTTAGGCAGTTAGCGTACGGCAATAGTTTGGACATTATGGATGACTATTTAAAAATGTCTGCACGTGTAGCTAGAGAAAGTCTTCACAACTTTTGTTCGTGTATTCTAGAACTTTATAGGAAAAGATATTTGAGAAAGCCCTCCTTCAGTGACATGCAACAAATATTGGAACATCACGCAGATTATCATGGGCTACCCGGGATGCTCGGTAGTTTAGATTGTATGAAATGGGCTTGGGAACTTTGTCCTACCCAATGGCAAGGCGCTCACACTAGTGGATTTCACGGGATGCCAGCCATCATGCTTGAAGCGGTTGCGTCCCAAGATCTTTGGATATGGCATGCGTTCTTCGGTATGCCAGGTTCACATGTCACACCCCGTATTTCCACGTGTTACCGGTGGGCCCGGTAGGGGAGTATCGTGACGTGGTTGGCAACATATTAGTCAAACAACACAATATTTAAATGCACAGCGGAAGCAAAGTATAGATTCATTTCAACCAAACAATATTGTAATATTAAGTATCACAAATAGTTGAATATAAATCCACAGGTAGATCAAAATAAAAAGGAAACAATGTTCAACAGTCTATGACATCCAAGCTTGCGAGACTTATTGTGGATGCTAGGAGAAAAGCCAGCCTATTACGCGTAGTACCTGCACTTAACCTTTTTGAGCATCTGGTAAATACAATCAACCGACTCATTCTGGATTTTGATATAAAACTGATAAGGTTTGACTCGTTTCGGCTAATTTATGTAAACTAGTTACATAAACCGACCCGAACGCGCACAAAGCGTAACGGGTAACCATAAGAGTCCTAAACAGGTTTCCTAAGTTAACATGCCTTAAATATGTTGTGATATCAGTAGGATACCTTCCATTATGCCCATAACGAGTTTAATCTCATATTAAGCCCCGTAGGGGTATTTTGGTCATTTTAAAGGTTATAAAAGGAATTAATTAAGTTTCTGTGAACCTGGTCTGAATACATCAGTAAAATGGCTTAGTTTATCAGGTCATATCAGTTGGTGTTAAGTCCTTCGTGACAAAATGGTTTTAAACCCTTACTATGCGTTTAATACGCGTATAACGCCGTTTTAAGCGACGTACGGGTTAAAATAGGATTCTGAGTTTTCTGATCAGTTAAACAGGTTCAAAACACTTCATTTATTATTTAAAATCAATAGCAATTGGATTGGCATTAAAAGGATTTGTAAAACTCATTTTATGGCTTAAAAGGGCATATTCGGTATTTACCGAATTAAGGCGATAATCCTAGCTTATGATCAGTTTAAAAATAATTAAAAATCTTTAAAAATCCCAAAATATTAAAATACATCAGTGGGTAAAAGGTTTGGAGTCAAAAATTGGGTTTAGATAGGCTTTACGCTAATGACGCCGTTTAATTACTAAGAAGCATTCTAATTACGTCATTAAGCATAACTCCTAATCTAGACCTCCAACTGATGTGAAAATTTGGGGACATGTTTTATAATCAGTAACAAAGATTATTGTACTTTCACATTTCCAAAATTCTCGTTGTATGGTCATAAGGGCATTATGGTCAATATTTAAGCACTTAACGGAAACGTCGGACAATTAAGGATTTAAGTGGTATAAACGCAGAGGGTTATACACACATGTAACTAGGTCCTAATGGAACTTTAAGGCATGTCTAAACCTATCTAAACCGGGTCAGAACTGAAGTCAAAGCAAAAGTCAAACTTTTGCGTCTTTCGGTTCCGAATCGGTTCAAAACAGAAAGTTGTCGAATCAAACAAGCTTAGACAAGTTCTTATGCTTATTATCAGGTTATATGAATGATAAAATAGGTGATACGCCTTTTACATCATTAATCATGCGTTAAACGAAAGATTACATTTATGTTGACTTTTTCTAATTACCGTTGACTCGACAAACGACCTAGTTAGGATGGGAATTAGTGAGTACCCTTTTAAGGGTTTAAAGCCCACATAATTACCAACTTATAACTACCTTAAGTTTGTCTAATCGTTGGATCGTTAGCGATTAATCGTTAAGTCAAACCGTAATTACGACAGTTTGACTTCTAGGCTAAAAACTAAGCAAGACTTAATTAGAGAAGGTTAAACATACTTACAAGAGTCTAATGAACGATTTATGATGCTTGAAGATGATCCTTGTGCTCCAGAAAAACTCAGATGATGAAGGGAATGGATGAACACAAAGTTGCAACTTTGTGTGACTTTATAAATTGATCAAAACCCATTTGATTGTTGACATGTAAGTCTAAGATTGATACAAGATGCATACAAGTGGCCTCTAGTGACTAAAAACCAGTATAGGAAGCCCAAGGTATTGAAACAAGTCAATCTAAGTCGGTTACAAGGCTGAAACAGGCACCTGCCATGTTTTTGTCGCTAATACCTGTCATGCGGCCCGCGTAAAGGTCTTCATGACCTTACGCGGCCCGCCTTAGCCTCCAGATCAGGTTACAATTGTTTCCTTTATTGCATTTTTGGTCCTTGGTCCCCCGAAAGGTCGCTTTCTCATGGTTTCTTGCATTCTAAGCCTTTATATTTGACATATGGGGGCTTTAAGGCTTATACCATCTTTATCAAGTCCTCGGGTAACTTTGTGATCACCCGAAAAGCCCTAATTTTCAATGTTGACGATTCTAACCCTCACACACGAATTTTATCATAACTTTCTCATACGATAACGAAACCTGGTGAAATTTTTATGGTGCATTCTAGTGAGCATAATTAATTGTTACAAGGCTTCGGGTTTGCTAAAAGGTCACTCAGAGGTATATCTTAACATGTTGACACATTTAACCCCTGTAGTTTGTAATCTCTCACTTTCTTTCACAATTCGCTTCGTATGATCCATGATCCATTCGTTTAAGGTTATAGGCATCAAGTAGGGTTATTGTAAAGTATATTTATTCATTGTTGACATTTTGAACCCTCAATTTCACATAGTTTCTATGTTTGTCAACTTTAGTCCTTCAAGAACATTCTTTCACACGTTCAAACCTATGACACGTGTCAACACATTATAGGACGTAAATTTTCGAGGTATTACATCCTCACCCCCTTAAAAGAAATCTCGACCTCGAGATTTACTGAAATAGATAAGGGTACTTTTCTTTCATCGTGGACTCAACCTCCCACGTATACTCGGGACCTCTACGGGCATCCCATTTGACCTTTACAATCGGTACATTCTTCCTTCGAAGCTTCTTAACCTGTCGATCCTCGATCGACAATGGTTTTTCCACAAATTTCAAGCTCTCATCTATATGCACATCTGTATGTGGTATGACCAGTGATTCGTCAGCGAAACACTTCTTCAGATTGCAGATGTGGAACACATTGTGTATACTACTGAGCTCTTCAGGTAAGTTTAACTTATAGGCAACTGACCCGACACGTTCGATAACCTCGAAAGGTCCTATGTATCTCGGGCTTAGCTTGCCTTTCTTACCAAACCGCATCACTCCCTTCCAGGGTGATACTTTAAGTAAGACTTTATCACCTACTTCAAAGTGAAAAGATTTACGCTTTGGATCAGCGTAACTCTTCTGCCTATCTCGGGCAGCTTTGAGACGGTCACGAATCTGGACAATCTTGTCCGTCGTTTCGAACACTATCTCTGGTCCCGATAATTGGACATCTCCAACTTCCGCCCAACAAACCGGCGTTCTACACTTTCTACCATATAAGGCCTCGAAAGGCGCAGCCTTAATGCTGGTGTGGTAGCTATTGTTGTAGGAGAACTCAATTAGTGGTAAGTGGTTATCCCAACTACCACCCAAATCAATCACACATGCACGAAGCATGTCTTCCAACGTTTGAATAGTACGCTCACTCTGACCGTCTGTCTGAGGATGGTAATCCGTACTAAAATTCAAACGCGTGCCCAAAGATTGTTGGAAGCTTTTCCAAAAATGTGACGTGTATCTCGTATCTCGGTCAGAGATAATAGACACAGGTATGCCATGTAAGGCTACAATCTTATCAACGTATAACTGGGCTAACATGTCGGAGCTGTAAGTCTCCTTAATGGGTAGGAAATGTGCTGACTTAGTCAGTCTATCAACTATCACCCATATAGTGTCATTTCCTTTCCTTGTCTTGGGTAACTTGGTGATAAAATCCATAGTTACCATTTCCCACTTCCACGTAGGAAGTTCAGGCTGTTGTAGTAAACCTGACGGTTTCTGATGTTCTGCTTTTACTTGCGCACACGTCAAGCATTTAGCTACATAGGCGGCTACAGACTTTTTCAAGCCTATCCACCAATAATTTGCCCTTAGATCCTGGTACATCTTATCTGCTCCAGGATGAACGGAGTATTTGGAACTATGGGCTTCCTGGAGGATAACATCTCGAAGTCCTCCATAACTTGGAACCCATATTCGTCCATTCAATCTTAGTATTCCGTCCTTGCTAAGTGTTAACTGCTCCTCAGTTACCCCCAGCTTTTCGTTAGGATAGTTAGCTTCCAACACAGCTTCCTTCTGTGCAGCTAACAACATTTCAATCAAATTGTTCTTTATTTCCATGCGCTTGGCATTGATTCGAATGGGTTTCACCCTTTCCTTCCGACTCAAGGCATCGGCGACTACGTTCGCCTTGCCGGGATGGCATCTTATTTCACAATCGTAATCATTCAGAGTTTCCATCCAACGACGTTGCCTCATGTTCAAGTCCTTCTGATTGAACAGATGTTGAAGGCTCTTGTGATCAGAATAGATCACACATTTGATTCCATATAAGTAGTGCCTCCAAAGTTTTAGTGCGAATACAACGTCACCCAACTCCAAGTCATGGGTGGTGTAATTCTTTTCGTGCACCTTTAACTGGCGTGAAGCATAGGCAATGACTTTGCCTTTCTGCATAAGCACACATCCCATCCCGGTGTGTGATGCATCACAATAAACTACAAACTCCTCTGTTCCATCAGGCAATGTCAGTACTGGAGCATTGCTCAACTTTTGTTTCAGAATATCGAAGGATTCCTGCTGCTTAGGACCCCAGTCAAACTTAATCTTCTTACGCGTCAGCGAAGTCAGGGGTGCAGCAATCCTTGAGAAGTTTTCAATGAATCGCCTATAGTATCCTGCCAACCCTAGGAAGCTACGAATTTCTGTAGGCGTCTTTGGCTCATGCCAATTCATGACAGCTTCAACTTTAGCGGGATCTACTTGGATACCACGCTCACTAACAACATGTCCAAGAAATTGGACTTCTCGAAGCCAGAATTCACACTTCGAGAACTTGGCATAGAGCTTTTCTTTATGAAGTAGTTCCAGAATGCAGTGAAGATGCTTCTCATGGTCAGCTTGGTTCTTTGAGTAGATGAGGATATCATCGATGAAAACGATGACAAATTTATCCAAGTAAGGCTTGCAAACGCGATTCATGAGATCCATGAACGCGGCAGGTGCATTAGTGAGCCCAAAAGGCATCACTAGGAACTCGTAATGACCATAACGAGTCCTAAATGCTGTTTTGTGCACATCTTCATCTCTAACCTTTAATTGATGGTAGCCTGACCTTAAGTCAATCTTCGAGAAGAAACTTGCCCCTTGAAGTTGATCGAACAGATCGTCGATCCTGGGCAAAGGATACCTATTCTTGATGGTGACCTTATTAAGCTCACGGTAGTCGATGCACAGACGCATCGATCCATCCTTCTTCTTGACAAATAAAACTGGTGCTCCCCAAGGAGACGAACTAGGTTTGATGAAACCTTTGGCTAGCAAATCATCTAGCTGCGTTCTCAATTCCTTCATCTCTGTTGGTGCCAACCTATAAGGTGCCCTTGCAACTGGTGCTGATCCAGGAATAATGTCAATTCTGAATTCTACTTGCCTATCTGGTGGCAAACCAGGTAGTTCTTCAGGAAATACTTCGGGGTATTCAGAAATGACGGGGATATCCCCAATCTTGGGCTTCGGCTCATCAATAATCACTTGTGCCATGTAGATGACACAACCCTTCTTCAGACACTTAGAGTCTTTGAGCATAGACATTTTCTCAGGCAGCCCATACTGGGTATCTCCCTAGATAGTAAGTGATTCACCAGACGGAGTCTTGATCATCACTTGCTTCTTATTGCAAATAATCTGGGCCTGGTTATGAGATAACCAGTCCATACCCAAAACTATGTCGAAACCGGCTAGTTTCAAAGGAAGTAGGGACAAAGGAAAAGAGTGGTTCTTAATGGATATGAAACATCCATCTAATAAGGTTGAGGCAGTTTCTAAAGTGCCATCCGCTAGTTCCACCTCATACTTCACACTTAAGGTCTTAACAGGTAATTTCAACAATTCACAAAACTTATTATCTACGAACGACTTATCAGCGCCTGAATCAAATAACACTCTCGCATAAACATAATTTACGAGAAAGGTACCTGTTATCACATTGTCGTCCTTGACGGCTTCCTTAGCATCCATCCTGAAGACCCTAGCATTGGTCTTCTTAGCCTCTTCAGGCTTCTTGGCGTATTTTGGGCAATTGGTCTTGATGTGCCCCTTTTCATTGCAACCGTAGCAGGTCGCATCCTTCATCTTTTTGCAATCCAAGGTCTTGTGTTCCTTAGACTTGCACAACCCACATGCAAAAGTTTTCGATTGTGAATTCGAATTCGATTCATACCTGCACTTCCCAAAGTGCTGTCTCTTGCAGATTTTACATCTGGGTTTTTCACCCGTCTGCTGACCATCCTTCCTAAATCCTGGCCCCTTCTTGTGGTCATTGTTTCCCTTATGCTTCTTGTCTGAACGTCGTGAGTTGTCATCCTCACGCTTCCTCTTTTCGGTATCAGCGTTCCTCTGCGATTTCTGTCTGACCGCATCCAAGGTAAGAGACAATGATATGTCCGCTGCAGACCGAAAAGTAGCTGGTCTAGAGGCCTTCACACTTACCTTGATCTCCGGGGCCAAACCCCCGATAAAACGAGCTATACGTTTGGGTTCCGGAGTTACCAAATATGGAACCAACCTTGACAAGGTGTTGAAACTGGTAAGGTAGGCCTGACAGTCTAGGTTTCTCATGACCAGCGACAAGAAGTCATCTTCAATTTTCTCAACCTCATGCTGAGGGCAGTAGTTTTCCTTGATCAGTGACATGAACTGTTCCCAGGTCATATTGTACAACGGGACTTTCCCCGTAGCTTGGATCAAAGATCTCCACCAAGCTAATGCTTCTCCCTTAAAAGACTGTGACACGAATTTCACAATATCCCTATTATTGCAACCACTGATATCCACAACCGTATCCATCTCGTCCAACCAAGTCATGCAATCTACTGCTCCTTTTTCCCCAGTGAAATCCCTGGGTTTGCACGAAACGAAGTACTTATAGGAGCAACCCTTATTACGGGGTTCTTGATTCTGTACGACTCTTTGGGATGGAGCACTCCTCTGGTTTGATGAGTGGTAAGAATTACTGTTGTGGGCAGTGTGGGTCCTGGAGGGTATTCTAGAGTGTGGTGCAGATTGGGTCCTTGCATGGGTACCACTTGATTCATGGAGCTGTCTATCCATAGCTCGATTAACGGCATTATCTATCATTGCCTGTAATTCTGCACCCGCTACATTTACTCGGGCATTATCATGCTCTCTCCCTGGGTGACTATTGATCTCGTTTGAGTCGGCCATGTAGCTTGAACTGTTACATATTGACAATAATTTATTGGTGAGTTTATTATAGAATTGTCTTTTATGGCAATTTTATTAACCGTGGTAATCATAGACCATATATGGTTAATTTATTACTCACATTTATTTAGGATTTCTAATATAATTCATCCTAATTATAAAACAATAACAATTTTATTAGCACATAAGGCCTAGTCACAGGGACAAATTAAATCATAAGCTATGATTTCAGAGAATCAAGGCTTTTAAAGTTTGAACATAGTTCATTACCTTTATCAGACAGGGTCACAGACTATTACTGTCTTTTGTCTCATATGAAAATGAGAAGGGCCCGTAGGCATTCTATTACCAATGGATGGTAAAAAGAACTGATCATATTTATTGATGATTTAACCCATGATTCAGAGATCATTTAGTTGGGTTAGGAATCTTTGAAAAGATCCTTATATAATAATAACACGTGTGATTTAACGAATCATGTCTGCCAGGAGTGTTAACATGTTTTCAGATGTTAACTGGGATTTGAATCTTTTTAACGGGTTTTACCATCTTGGCCAGGTCTTAAAATGACATGCAGGCTAGGTTATACCTTTAAGATCCTTAATTAAAAATTAAAATAGGCAGATAGATTTTTAAAAGGAATGATTCCGATTTATTTATTTCATATATAATTTAATTATCCATAACATAGCAAAGATGAAATTTATAAACTTACATTCCATTAAAACTTAAAAGTAGTACACTTTGCCCTAAACGGGACTTTTCACATAAACACTTGCCCTCGCAGGAGCTATACTAATAATACAAGTCCTCGCAGGGACTGTTACAAAAACAAATGTCCACGCAGGGACTAACAGAGACAAGTCCACGTAGGGACTAAGTACAAAGATAGATGTCCACGCAGGGACTACATACACACATAAATAAGTAAATGTCCTCGCAGGGACTTAATTTAAACAAGCAAATACGATAATACATATTGGGATTTAACGATCCCGTTTCTTCTTTCCTTTTAGCAAACTTGCCAAGCCACTCATGAATCCCTGATTCTTCCTACGCTCACTCTGGAGGTCTCGCTCAACCTTATTCAGTCTTTGACGGAGATCCTCCTACTCTGGTAGGGAAAACCGTGGTGGCTGGTACTGTGGCGGTGGCTGAGCAGGTACTTGATACCCACGAGCTGGGTGCCCCATTCCCCAAGGGGTTCCATATGGTCCCTCAGGGTTTTGGGCATAGTAGTTTGAAGCCACATGGTAAGGATCCTCAGCATAGTTATAGTTAGTGTATGCTGGCGGTCCGTATGGGTTGTAAGCTGCTGGAGCAGTATAAGCAGGGATAGGGTTGCCAAAACCCGGTGATGGCGGTGCAACATGTGCCGAATTCACCTCTGAAACTCGAACTGAAGGTCCACCCATCTCTGGGTCTTCATATAGTGGCGGGTAGTGGCTGCCACTAGAGTGTTGAGGGGTGCTGAAATGAAAATCCCCTGCTCGTGCTGACATCCGGGCGCCAGTCCTCCTACGTCTTGGCGGTGCTGAAGGCGCTAGATTAACTGGCGGTGGTGGAGGCGGTGACGTGACTGCCACGAAACGTGGATCCCCAGAGGGATCTTGCTGCTGCTGTTGCGGCTGCTGGTGAGGCGATGAATGGTAGGATGGTGTAAAGTACCACTCACACCGGTCGAACCGTGCCTGATGACTATCCGGAACTTGGTATGGTGTTCCGTGAAAAGACGAACCATCAGAGATCTCTACAGGATGGTTCGGGGTTCCGGTTGCAGGCTCGACGGGATCTGTGTCCTCGTCCATGTCCATCGCTTGATCACCTGAAAAATGATCCTCCGGTCCTAGTGGGTTAAAGCCCCCTTGTTCTGGTAGGTAGTCCGCCGGGTTAAACTGGCCCCGAAAGACAGGAGTAGGGTCGTCGAAGGAACGGTGCGATAAGGATCGCTGTAGGGGTATGTATGAAGGTTGCGGGTTGTTGGGCTCATTCTCGGACTGAGGCCCATAGGAGTGATGATATGGAGGCGTTGAGCTATACGACGTAGATCGTCTGGAAGGCTCCTCATAAATCCTTCAAGGTTCTTGCGGATCTGCACTCCTTGTAGAAGAAGGAGTTCGCCGGTGCGAAGGCCCGGCCTCGTGGTCGTTAGGGGCGCTGATCGGCTCCTTTCCTCGTCCTCCTCGCCTGAATCTTGGCGGCATTGTTAAACCTGTCAATATAAACAAAGGTAACAACAAGAAAATAAAGGACAAAGTTAAAATAAAAAAAAAAATTGGATTATTCCTAAGTTCTTTGTCTAGACTCGAAGATTTAGGAATGTGCAATTGTGTCATTGAGATTAAACACAAAAGGCTAGTGTTTAATTCACTCAACGTTGGCTCTGATACCAACCTGTCACACCCCGTATTTCCACGTGTTACCGGTGGGCCCGGTAGGGGAGTATCGTGACGTGGTTGGCAACATATTAGTCAAACAACACAATATTTAAATGCACAGCGGAAGCAAAGTATAGATTCATTTCAACCAGACAATATTGTAATATTAAGTATCACAAATAGTTGAATATAAATCCACAGGTAGATCAAAATAAAAAGGAAATAATGTTCAACAGTCTATGACATCCAAGCTTGCGAGACTTATTGTGGATGCTAGGAGAAAAGCCAGCCTATTACGCGTAGTACCTGCACTTAACCTTTTTGAGAAAATACGTCAGTTTACACTGGTAAATACAATCAACCGACTCATTTTGAAAAGAGTTTAAGAAAATGCATTTAAGGCACAAGGCACAAATAATATTTTATAACTTGGGATAATTATTTGAATATAATGCTTGTAAAGGATTTACATGTTTCTTATGCGTTCAGTAGCCCGGATCGAGCCGGGTTAAAGATCAATAGATACACCACATTAATTATATGAAACACCGACGGGCGTACGCCTACGCCCCGTGCTTAGGTCGTGGCCATTTCGTAAAATGATGCCAGGGATATCCAGGACACGGTCATTAACCCCCCAAAGGCTTTAAGCAAACAATACAAATTAAACGAGACATCTCAATATTTTAACCATCATACAATTAAAGATTCAATGCCCGACCAAGCGGTATTTTATATACCGTACCCCAAGCCCGTATAGGAAAATAAGTTAAAAGTATTTACCTGAGCAAGTATAAATCAAAATCAGCGAGTGCAAGTATCTTTTACCGGTTCTCCTAATCTGGAACGAAGGTTTATAATAACCTATTAGAATCCTAACGGGTCTTTAGTTAAGCTTTAGCTTATACCGGTTAGTTTTAAAGATACGGTTCGTACGCACGATTAAGCGAAGACCGGATAGAATGTGTTTTAGACCCGACAAGTTTGAAGACTTGCTTAATATGGTTATATTATACACATTCTGGATTTTGATATAAAACTGATAAGGTTTGACTCGTTTCGGCTAATTTATGTAAACTAGTTACATAAACCGACCCGAACGCGCACAAAGCGTAACGGGTAACCATAAGAGTCCTAAACAGGTTTCCTAAGTTAACATGCCTTAAATATGTTGTGATATCAGTAGGATACCTTCCATTATGCCCATAACGAGTTTAATCTCATATTAAGCCCCGTAGGGGTATTTTGGTCATTTTAAAGGTTATAAAAGGAATTAATTAAGTTTCTGTGAACCTGGTCTGAATACATCAGTAAAATGGCTTAGTTTATCAGGTCATATCAGTTGGTGTTAAGTCCTTCGTGACAAAATGGTTTTAAACCCTTACTATGCGTTTAATACGCGTATAACGCCGTTTTAAGCGACGTACGGGTTAAAATAGGATTCTGAGTTTTCTGATCAGTTAAACAGGTTCAAAACACTTCATTTATTATTTAAAATCAGTAGCAATTGGATTGGCGTTAAAAGGATTTGTAAAACTCATTTTATGGCTTAAAAGGGCATATTCGGTATTTACCGAATTAAGGCGATAATCCTAGCTTATGATCAGTTTAAAAATAATTAAAAATCTTCAAAAATCCCAAAATATTATATTACATCAGTGGGTAAAAGGTTTGGGGTCAAAAATTGGGTTTAGATAGGCTTTACGCTAATGACGCCGTTTAATTACTAAGAAGCATTCTAATTACGTCATTAAGCATAACTCCTAATCTAGACCTCCAACTGATGTGAAAATTTAGGGACATGTTTTATAATCAGTAACAAAGATTATTGTACTTTCACATTTCCAAAATTCTCGTTGTATGGTCGTAAGGGCATTATGGTCAATATTTAAGCACTTAACGGAAACGTCGGACAATTAAGGATTTAAGTGGTATAAACGCAGAGGGTTATACACACATGTAAGTAGGTCCTAATGGAACTTTAAGGCATGTCTAAACCTATCTAAACCGGGTCAGAACTGAAGTCAAAGCAAAAGTCAAACTTTTGCTTCTTTCGGTTCCGAATCGGTTCAAAACAGAAAGTTGTCGAATCAAACAAGCTTAGACAAGTTCTTATGCTTATTATCAGGTTATATGAATGATAAAATAGGTGATACGCCTTTTACATCATTAATCATGCGTTAAACGAAAGATTACATTTCTGTTGACTTTTTCTAATTACCGTTGACTCGACAAACGACCTAGTTAGGATGGGAATTAGTGAGTACCCTTTTAAGGGTTTAAAGCCCACATAATTACCAACTTATAACTACCTTAAGTTTGTCTAATCGCTGGACCGTTAGCGATTAATCGTTAAGTCAAACCGTAATTACGACGGTTTGACTTCTAGGCTAAAAACTAAGCAAGACTTAATTAGAGAAGGTTAAACATACTTACAAGAGTCTAATGAACGATTTATGATGCTTGAAGATGATCCTTGTGCTCCAGAAAAACTCAGATGATGAAGGGAATGGATGAACACAAAGTTGCAACTTTGTGTGACTTTATAAATTGATCAAAACCCATTTGATTGTTGACATGTAAGTCTAAGATTGATACAAGATGCATACAAGTGGCCTCTAGTGACTAAAAACCAGTATAGGAAGCCCAAGGTATTGAAACAAGTCAATCTAAGTCGGTTACAAGGCTGAAACAGGCACCTGCCATGTTTCTGTCGCTAATACCTGTCACGCGGCCCGCGTAAAGGTCTTCATGATCTTACGCGGCCCGCCTTAGCCTCCGGATCAGGTTACAATTGTTTCCTTTATTGCATTTTTGGTCCTTGGTCCCCCGAAAGGTCGCTTTCTCATGGTTTCTTGCATTCTAAGCCTTTATATTTGACATATGGGGGCTTTAAGGCTTGTACCATCTTTGTCAAGTCCTCGGGTAACTTTGTGATCACCCGAAAAGCCCTAATTTTCAATGTTGACGATTCTAACCCTCACACACGAATTTTATCATAACTTTCTCATACGATAACGAAACCTGGTGAAATTTTTATGGTGCATTCTAGTGAGCATAATTAATTGTTACAAGGCTTCGGGTTTGCTAAAAGGTCACTCAGAGGTATATCTTAACATGTTGACACATTTAACCCCTGTAGTTTGTAATCTCTCACTTTCTTTCACAATTCGCTTCGTATGATCCATGATCCATTCGTTTAAGGTTATAGGCATCAAGTAGGGTTATTGTAAAGTATATTTATTCATTGTTGACATTTTGAACCCTCAATTTCACATAGTTTCTATGTTTGTCAACTTTAGTCCTTCAAGAACATTCTTTCACACGTTCAAACCTATGACACGTGTCAACACATTATAGGACGTAAATTTTCGAGGTGTTACATCCTCATCCCCTTAAAAGAAATCTCGACCTCGAGATTTACTGAAATAGATAAGGGTACTTTTCTTTCATCGTGGACTCAACCTCCCACATATACTCGGGACCTCTACGGGCATCCCATTTGACCTTTATAATCGGTACATGCTTCCTTCGAAGCTTCTTAACCTGTCGATCCTCGATCGACAATGGTTTTTCCACAAATTTCAAGCTCTCATCTATATGCACATCTGTATGTGGTATGACCAGTGATTGGTCAGCGAAACACTTCTTAAGATTGCAGATGTGGAACACATTGTGTATACTACTGAGCTCTTCAGGTAAGTTTAACTTATAGGCAACTGACCCGACACGTTCGATAACCTCGAAAGGTCCTATGTATCTCGGGCTTAGCTTGCCTTTCTTACCAAACCGCATCACTCCCTTCCAGGGTGATACTTTAAGTAAGACTTTATCACCTACTTCAAAGTGAAAAGATTTACGCTTTGGATCAGCGTAACTCTTCTGCCTATCTCGGGCAGCTTTGAGACGGTCACGAATCTGGACAATCTTGTCCGTCGTTTCGAACACTATCTCTGGTCCCGATAATTGGACATCTCCAACTTCCGCCCAACAAAGTGGCGTTCTACACTTTCTACCGTATAAGGCCACGAAAGGTGCAGCCTTAATGCTGGTGTGGTAGTTATTGTTGTAGGAGAACTCAATTAGTGGTAGGTGGTTATCCCAACTACCACCCAAATCAATCACACATGCACGAAGTATGTCTTCCAACGTTTGAATAGTACGCTCACTCTGACCGTCTGTCTGAGGATGGTAAGCCGTACTAAAATTCAAACGCGTGCCCAAAGATTGTTGGAAGCTTTTCCAAAAATGTGATGTGTATCTCGTATCTCGGTCAGAGATAATAGACACAGGTATGCCATGTAAGGCTACAATCTTATCAACGTATAACTGGGCTAACGTGTCGGAGCTTTAAGTCTCCTTAATGGGTAGGAAATGTGCTGACTTAGTCAGTCTATCAACTATCACCCATATAGTGTCATTTCCTTTCCTTGTCTTGGGTAACTTGGTGATAAAATCCATAGTTACCATTTCCCACTTCCACGTAGGAAGTTCAGGCTGTTGTAGTAAACCTGACGGTTTCTGATGTTCTGCTTTTACTTGCGCACACGTCTAGCATTTAGCTACATAGGCGGCTACAGACTTTTTCAAGCCTATCCACCAATAATTTGCCCTTAGATCCTGGTACATCTTATCTGCTCCAGGATGAACGGAGTATTTGGAACTATGGGCTTCCTGGAGGATAACATCTCGAAGTCCTCCATAACTTGGAACCCATATTCGTCCATTCAATCATAGTATTCCGTCCTTGCTAAGTGTTAACTGCTCCTCAGTTACCCCTAGCTTTTCGTTAGGATAGTTAGCTTCCAACACAGCTTCCTTCTGTGCAGCTAACAACCTTTCAATCAAATTGTTCTTTATTTCCATGCGCTTGGCATTGATTCGAATGGGTTTCACCCTTTCCTTCCGACTCAAGGCATCGGCGACTACGTTCGCCTTGCCGGGATGGTATCTTATTTCACAATCGTAATCATTCAGAGTTTCCATCCAACAACGTTGCCTCATGTTCAAGTCCTTCTGATTGAACAGATGTTGAAGGCCCTTGTGATCAGAATAGATCACACATTTGATTCCATATAAGTAGTGCCTCCAAAGTTTTAGTGCGAATACAACAGCACCCAACTCGAAGTCATGGGTGGTGTAATTCTTTTCGTGCACCTTTAACTGGCGTGAAGCATAGGCAATGACTTTGCCTTTCTGCATAAGCACACATCCCATCCCGGTGTGTGATGCATCACAATAAACTACAAACTCCTCTGTTCCATCAGGCAATGTCAGTACTGGAGCATTGCTCAACTTTTGTTTCAGAATATCGAAGGATTCCTGCTGCTTAGGACCCCAGTCAAAATTAATCTTCTTACGCGTCAGCGAAGTCAGGGGTGCAGCAATCCTTGAGAAGTTTTCAATGAATCGCCTATAGTATCCTGCCAACCCTAGGAAGCTACGAATTTCTGTAGGCGTCTTTGGCTCATGCCAATTCATGACAGCTTCAACTTTAGCGGGATCTACTTGGATACCACGCTCACTAACAACATGTCCAAGAAATTGGACTTCTCGAAGCCAGAATTCACACTTCGAGAACTTGGCATAGAGCTTTTCTTTATGAAGTAGTTCCAGAATGCAGTGAAGATGCTTCTCATGGTCAGCTTGGTTCTTTGAGTAGATGAGGATATCATCGATGAAAACGATGACAAATTTATCCAAGTAAGGCTTGCAAACGCGATTCATGAGATCCATGAACGCGGCAGGTGCATTAGTGAGCCCAAAAGGCATCACTAGGAACTCGTAATGACCATAACGAGTCCTAAATGCTGTTTTGTGCACATCTTCATCTCTAACCTTTAATTGATGGTAGCCTGACCTTAAGTCAATCTTCGAGAAGAAACTTGCCCCTTGAAGTTGATCGAACAGATCGTCGATCCTGGGCAAAGGATACCTATTCTTGATGGTGACCTTATTAAGCTCACGGTAGTCGATGCACAGACGCATCGATCCATCCTTCTTCTTGATAAATAAAACTGGTGCTCCCCAAGGAGACGAACTAGGTTTGATGAAACCTTTGGCTAGCAAATCATCTAGCTGCGTTCTCAATTCCTTCATCTCTGTTGGTGCCAACCTATAAGGTGCCCTTGCAACTGGTGCTGATCCAGGAATAATGTCAATTCTGAATTCTACTTGCCTATCTGGTGGCAAACCAGGTAGTTCTTCAGGAAATACTTCGGGGTATTCAGAAATGACGGGGATATCCCCAATCTTGGGCTTCGGCTCATCAATAATCACTTGTGCCATGTAGATGACACAACCCTTCTTCAGACACTTAGAGTCTTTGAGCATAGACATTTTCTCAGGCAGCCCATACTGGGTATCTCCCTAGATAGTAAGTGATTCACCAGACGGAGTCTTGATCATCACTTGCTTCTTATTGCAAATAATCTGGGCCTGGTTATGAGATAACCAGTCCATACCCAAAACTATGTCGAAACCGGCTAGTTTCAAAGGAAGTAGGGACAAAGGAAAAGAGTGGTTCTTAATGGATATGAAACATCCATCTAATAAGGTTGAGGCGGTTTCTAAAGTGCCATCCGCTAGTTCCACCTCATACTTCACACTTAAGGTCTTAACAGGTAATTTCAACAATTCACAAAACTTATTATCTACGAACGACTTATCAGCGCCTGAATCAAATAACACTCTCGCATAAACATCATTTACGAGAAAGGTACCTGTTATCACATTGTCGTCCTTGACGGCTTCCTTAGCATCCATCCTGAAGACCCTAGCATTGGTCTTCTTAGCCTCTTCAGGCTTCTTGGTGTATTTTGGGCAATTGGTCTTGATGTGCCCCTTTTCATTGCAACCGTAGCAGGTCGCATCCTTCATCTTTTTGCAATCCAAGGTCTTGTGTTCCTTAGACTTGCACAACCCACATGCAAAAGTTTTCGATTGTGAATTCGAATTCGATTCATACCTGCACTTCCCAAAGTGCTGTCTCTTGCAGATTTTACATCTGGGTTTTTCACCCGTCTGCTGACCATCCTTCCTAAATCCTGACCCCTTCTTGTGGTCATTGTTTCCCTTATGCTTCTTGTCTGAACGTCGTGAGTTGTCATCCTCACGCTTCCTCTTTTCGGTATCAGCGTTCCTCTGCGATTTCTGTCTGACCGCATCCAAGGTAAGAGACAATGATATGTCCGCTGCAGACCGAAAAGTAGTTGGTCTGGAGGCCTTCACACTTACCTTGATCTCCGGGGCCAAACCCCCGATAAAACGAGCTATAGTTATTGGTTCTGCCGCATCCAATGCATATGTGTTGTGTTCTCTGCATATGTTTGTGAATGTGCTAGCTTGGTGTTTATTTGAAATACATACAACATAAAAAACGAAAGAAAGCCTTTTATGGTTAAACTTAAGTTCATTAATTAAATGTAGAACTCAAAAATCTTTGTAAAGGGTAACAGGTCAGCACGGGTCGGGTCGTTTTAAAAGATGCTCGCTTTGGTTCGGGTCAAAATGGGGTTTGACAAATTTGGATACGGGTCAAAACAGGCTGTCTTAAGAAATGATCAATAAATGAATCGAATAAGCGATGTAGAATAACTTCGTTTGGTTAGTTTTCAAAACAGGACCCGACTAAAATAAATAAAATAAAAGTCATTCACGGAAAATTTTAAGTGAAATGTGTGGTGGACATTTCAATTGTGCTATGTGAATTTGGGTTTAGGCTTATGTTCCTAGCCCCGACTCGGCCCGAACAACGACCGAGCCGAAAATTTTAACGTTTCGTTTTGAAAAATTCTAACACCGAAAAAAGGGGACCCAGTAGAAAAAAATAATGGGTTCGCCACTGCATCAAAATAGTTATTGGTTCCGCCACAGCCAATGCATGTATGTTGTGTTCTGTGCATATGTTTGTGAATGTACTTGGCGTTTATTTGAAATATATACAACATTAAAAATCTATAGAAACCCTTTTATGGTTAAACTTAAGTTCATTCACATGTAAATGCTGTACAAGCTAATAATTTGGTGAGCAAAAGTCTAATTTAAGTTTCATCAAAGTAAATAAGCATTTAATTTGAAAAAAATTCTAGCAGTTTGAATACTTTTCCAATATACCTTGAACAAACTTGGGTCCACGATCCCACAGGCGGACTACGTATGGCGTATTATACTCATGTTTGGTGAGAATCCAGCAGCTTTGACTACTACGGGCGTATGAAGATGCCGGAAACACTTGGTTCTTACTCGATATCGCTTTCTACTCAAACAACCTCTTCCAAAAAGACGTCTTTAGTGGTATCAGGTGGATCCCGCCCGTGAATACAATGAGTGCCATTGTTGAAGTCTACCGAGTGGCGAAAGGCCAAACCCTTATCGCCATATTCAGTACCGTTCCCGGTTACTGGGATTCTTTTTCATGATCGTATTCAAGTTCGCCCTCGCCATTCCTTACCACCACTGGACCAAAAACGAGAACCGTATCGGCTTCGTAGTCATGTACTCCTTAATATTCTTTTCTGCCAACTTCGGCCCTAACTTCACCACTTTCGTGCTTCCAGCCGAAATCTTCCCTGCAAGACTCCGTTCCACCTGCCATGGTATCTCTGCTGCAGTCGGAAAAGCTGGCGCCATTATTGGGCGCCTACGGGTTCCTCTACGCTTCTCAAAGCACAGACCTGAAAAAGACGGACGCTGGTTATCCTACTGGTATCGGAATCAGGTACACCCTCATCATTTTCACCGTGGTCAATGCATTTGGATTGTTATTTACGTTTTTGGTTCCGAAACCTAACGGCAAATCGCTCCAACAAATGTCGGTTGAGAACGAAGAGTATATCGAGCC
Organism: Helianthus tuberosus; assembly: GCA_030545235.1. Classification (NCBI taxonomy): domain Eukaryota; kingdom Viridiplantae; phylum Streptophyta; class Magnoliopsida; order Asterales; family Asteraceae; genus Helianthus; species Helianthus tuberosus. The sequence goes on along the minus strand of CM060432.1, from coordinate 127,943,188 downwards.
TACCTCAAACATAACTAACCGAACTGTTCCTGTTTGATGTACTAAAATTACTTCATATTACTCTTATTTAAGTTTTCTGAATGTTTATGCCACCAATTATCACCTAATGCACCGTGCCGCATCGCGCGCGGGCACAATCCCTAGTTGTATATTAAATAACATCACTACCTAGAGTACATACGATTATCCATTTTATTTTTAATTACAAAAATACAATTCACATTCATATCATTAACATTTTTTTTATGGCACTTAAGTAATTTATTCATTTTTATGTGTCATTTGTAAACATCACATAAGGTAAACTATATTTTTTTTTAATGTTTTGACCACACAAAAAAATTGTTCTAAAAACTTTTGACACCTAAACATTTGTAAGTTTTTTTTAACTAATTTAAATTATTATCCCTTGAATTTTAACAAATTTATCAAGCGTCCCCTGAATTCTAATAAAATTATTTTTACCCCTTTTAAACCGTTTTACACTATAACCCTCAAACTTTAACAAAGTTATCGCTTTAAGTTTTAAACGAATTTTCCATTACGATGTCATGATTTTTTTACATATTTTTAAAAATAATACTAACGGTGCACATTAATTATTTTTATCTATGTTTCGGCATTAATTTATGTAACATTACTTTAAAACTAACCGGTTGTTTTAGACGTTTTTAAATCATTTGGTTTTTTAAAAGCGTATGACTCTTATATTTTCTGGGGCTGCAATGTCAGAAAGGGAAGCAAGGTGTTGCTTCATCTGGTTGAAGGCTTCTTCGGCTTCCTCAGTCCATTTGAAGTCCTTCTTATCGGAGCAACCTTTGAGCGTTTTGAAAAAGGTAAAGACCTTTCAGCCAATTTGGAGGTAAAACGCTTCAAGGCTGCAAGCTTCTCGTTTAAGCTTTCAACCTCCTTCTTGGTGGTTTGGTTTCTAGAACAGCTTTCACCTTGTTTGGATTGGCTTTAATGCTTTGTTTTCCCACAATATGCCCAAGGAATTTACCTTCCTCAAACCCAAAGGAGCATTTCTTGGGGTTGAGTTTCATGTTGACCTTCCTTAGGTTCTTGAAGGTTTCTTGGATGTCATCGAGCATTTGATATTCCGTTTTGCTTTTAATCACCAAGTCATCGACATATGCCTCCATGTTTCTACCAATTTGACTTGAAAAGGCGTTGGTAGGTTGCTCCAGCGTTTTTGAGGCCAAAATGCATCTTTTGGTAACAAAAGATCCCTTTGTCTGTGTGAAAGGCGGTCTTTTCTTTATCCTCTTCCTTCATGAGGATTTGATGATAACCTTTATAGGCATCAAGAAAACATTTGAACGGGTAACCGGTGAGGGAGTCAACCTTGAGATCAATTTCGGGCAACGGGTAACAATCTTTAGGACAAGCCTTGTTAAGATCCTTGAAATCTATGCACATTCTCCAAGAATTATCTGGTTTTTGAACCATCACCGGGTTTGAAACCCAGGATTGATATTTGACTTCTCATAGAATGCCAGCTGACAAAAGCTTTTCAACCTCTTGGCATGCAGCCAAGCTTCTTTCGGGTGCTAAGCTTCGTTTCTTTTGGACAACAGGCTTGACACCAGGCGGTATTTTCAATTCATGTTCAGCAATGCTTCGAGGGATGCCTGTCATATCCTCCGGGCACCAAGCAAAGACATCGCTATAATGTGTCAATAATTTTTCAAGATATGAGAGGGTTTCTTATGAAAGGCTTGGATTGACCCTTATCTTCTGCTCGGGGTACTTAGGATTTATGATTAGCCTCTGCTTGTCTTCTTCACTTTTGGAACTTTCACCTTCAACTATGTAGACCTCTTGAGAAGGTTGAAGGGTTGCTATTCCCCTCTCGGTGGGAAATTTGACAGTGCCATGGCCAACAGACACAGCCATATAAAATGCAAACTGTCGGTCCATTCCCCCCAAGCAAAGGTGGAGTAAAATTCTTGTTGGTGGCCAAAGATTATTTCACCAAGTGGCCTGAGGTTAAACCACTTGCAAAAATCACGGGCAAACAGGTCATTGACTTTGTTTGGGAAAACATCATTTGCTGTTATGGATTGCCGGGAGTACTTGTCACTGACAATGGAAAGCAATTTGCTGAGAAGCCTTTCAGCGTTTGGTACAAAGAATACAGAATCAATCAGGTTTTCAGCTCAGTGGCATACCCACAATCAAACGGTCAGGTTGAAAGGACGAATCGAAGCATAGTGGAAGGTATCAAAACCGGATTGGGAAGGTACGAAAGCAACTGGCTTGAAGAATTGCCAAGTGTTCTATGGGCCATAAGAACAACCGAAAAAACAAGCCACAAAAGAAAACCATATAGCTTGGTATTTGGATCCGAAACCGTGATCCCAGCTGAAGTAGGAGTTGTAACACAACGAATTGTCAACATGGATCCCGAAACAAACCAAAAAGAGACCATGTTGAATTTACAACTCCTAGAGGAAGCATGAGACCAAGCCGCAATTCAAGAGGCCAAGTACAAACAACGAATGGAAGCCTACTATAACAAGAGAGTCAAGAATGAACGCTTCAAGCCAGGAGACCTGGTGCTTAGAAACAATGAAGCTAGCAAAAAAGAGAATCAAGGAAAGCTTGGTCCAAAATGGGAGGGCCCGTATACCATCCTCGAGGCACATAAGGGTGGATCTTACAAGCTAGCAGACTCAGAAGGTAAAAGGCTTCCAAGACACTGGAACGGAAAAACCATGAAAAGGTTCCATGTCTAAAAAGGAAAAATTGGTTTGTATTTCACAAGTTGTATTTCAAGAATGGCACTATGAATACCTTTTGTAAAAACAAGTATCTCTTGAATGAATGAAGTTGTTTTATCAAATTTGTCTTTCTATCCTAAGATCAGGTTGAGAACATAGCAAAAAACTCCATGGCAAGGGCCATGTAAGGGGATGAGCTCCCAGGCCACATCGCTCAATAGGTTCAAGGGTTGAATGAACCTATATAAGGGGTGAGTTCCTAAATCAATACAACTCCATGAGACTTATTATTAAAAACAAAGTTGTCTCATAGACGGGTTTGAACAGCCTACACCAAATGTTCCTTAAGCCTTAGAAAAATGATCAACAAACAGGCTTACGAAATCAAATGAAAACAAGAAAATAAATAGGATAGGTGCTATGTCTTCTTGTTAAAAATACCAAGGCTAAGTGACTGCAGCACTGAACCCTTTAAGGTATAAAAAACATAAAGGCAACACAAACTTGACAAAGACAAAGTCACAAGAAACAGAAATAACCTAAGGAATAATGCAACAACTTGAACAAATAGTTACAAAAATTCAAAGATACAAACCAAGCCAAGTCACAAAACTAAGAAGCCTTCAAGGCTCCAAGCTACATACGTGACAACTCAAAGCCTTAAAGGCTTCAACCTACATACGGGATAGCCAAAAAGCTTGAAGGGTTAAAACCAAACAATCTGTCTTAGCAAAATAGGCACAAGTATAAACAACACAACACAAGACAAATAGTTAAAAATAATAGCATATCAAAGAAAATCTGAGGGACTTCCTGACAAAGTTAAAAGCAAGCCCTAGCAGCTTGCAAGTTGAGAAATTGTTCAAACGGCCATACATGCCCCACAACAACTACATAACAAGAACCTTAAGGGTTCCTGTGAAACCTAATATTGTTTTAAGTTAACATACAAACCATAAATTGTTTTTAAGTGCTAAGAAAGCTACGAATATCCATTAAACATCAGTAGAGGGCTTGGAAACCCCGAAACCTTCACCCTTAACCTTCTTTGCTTTCTTTGACTTTTTAGCCTTCACACCACCATCACCACCTACTGCTGAAGCCTCCAAGCTCGCATCCTTTGAAGCATCTGGTCCTCCTGAAACGGTGTCATCACTATCTCCAGAGTAAGATCTCTTTCTTGAAAGAGAACCCAATATTTCAGCACAGACTTTTTCATTAAGTCCCTCCGGTTTCAGCTCCTGCAAGACAGTGAGAGGCTTACCAAAACAAGTAGAAACTTGACTAACATACGGGTAGGACAGCCTCTCCATCTGTTCAACAGAACCCTTGAAGACCTCAGAAGCTTCAGGACGAAATAAGGGAGACTTTTCCAAAGGATGGCCAGATTCATGAAGCTTGTAACCAGCAATCAGACCTTGATGTTTCCCCAAGTTGAGCAATTTCGTATAGACCTCACCAAGAGCGGAATTGAACTCTTTGGAGTGAAGGAGATAAGTAACAACTTGCTGGAAACCTTGCTCAATTAACCATTGATTATCACTGTTGGTTTGAGCAACCAAAGCCTTTAGGCCTTCCTTCTCTTCATCAAAAGCTTTATGTTGAATAGACAAAGCCTCCCAATCAGCCTTAAGCTTCAACCGATTAGCCTCGAAGCTTTTCTTAAGATCCCCCATTTCAATCTCATGCCTCCTAGTCAGTTCACCAACCTTTTTGGACCAAGCCTCCTCTTTCTCAGCAAACCCACCTATCTCCTTCTTCATTGCAGCCATTGAAGATTTCATCTTATCTTTCTTCTTAGAAAATTCTTCATACTCATGCATCCTCTTACGAAAACGGGCAACTCCCTGAGGAATCATGGCAGCAAGGTTGCAGGTACTCAAAATCATACGGGACAGCATCATGTCATCATCCATCTCAGCAATGGTGTTATGAACCGAAGGAGGAGCAATGTGGCTTAGTGCATCTTCACAAACAGCAGCATCCTTGAAACTGTCATCAACTTTCACTGACCAGCCAGGCACATAAACCTCATCTGGGTCCAACCCTTCAACGTCCCTGCTCAAAGAACCTTGAACAGGAGTAGCCATAACCTTCTTGGCTGGAGTCCTCTTTCCATGAACAACCAATTTCTTCTCATTTTCAACACCCACTTCAATATCATGATCTTCAGAAGCTTCAATATCATCACTCAACTCCACTGGTTCAGTAGAAGTGGATTGAGGAGCACCTTTGAGTAAACGGCGAGCAGATCGACGGGTTGAAGCCATGGGAGCAACAGGCTTAGAAAAACCCTTGACGTTGGAGACACTAACATAACCTGAACCTTCGAACCTTTGTTCAGCACTCCTAACCACAACATTTTCACCGGGGACAGATGGGACATCCTCAAATGCAACGTCAGAAGTATCATCGCTTTTGATGAAGTCAAGAGTAGACATGACTGCAAATAACCATAAAACAAAACACATAAGACATAAATCAAGGAAACAGAAAACACAATAGGAGCAAAAAAGAAAAAACGTATACCTGTGCCATTCCTCATTAGAACCGGATCCCGATTGGCCTTTTCCCACAATTTACTAACCCCCAACAGAACTAGCAAATGTTCAGGGAAGGGACGAACCCTTGAAGGGCACTCCCGGATGGCTTTAAGAAAAGTGTCATTCAAATCAGATTTAGAGGGTTCCGGTTCATTGAGAACAGCATCCGGGTGCCTCCACACCATTTTGAATGGGACAATGGAATCAGAAACCCAGAAAAAACGATCCTTCCAAGTATCAAGTGTGGTAACCATAGAGGAAATAAGACAAGCATCAACCTTGGATGTTTCAAAGGTAAACCAATCACCGTTTTTGGCCAAACGAAAAAACCGACGAAAAAGCAACAATGAAGGATCATAACCAAGGGCACGGCACAAAACCTCAAAGTGCAAAACCCTAGCCATGCCTTTGGGGTGAATCTGACCAAAGGAGACCCGGTAATACTCCAACAGATTTAAAACAAAGACGGAAAAGGGATGACGGAGGTTCGAAAACTCAAAATGACGACAATAAAGAGCAATCGAACCGGCCGGACATTTATCAATCGGAACGTTACAAGCAGGAGCAGTCGGTTTAAATTTCTTCCCAATACCATTTTCCATACAAAACAGTTCTACCTCTTCTTGGGTTAATCGAGAAAAGGATTTTGCCAAATCCTTACGAGCACCCATTTTTACAAGAAAATACGAAGAAAATAAGGAAATAAGAAGAAGCCGGAACTAACCTGAAAGGAATCGCAGAGGAAACTTGAGAGATAATGAAAAGATTGAATGTTTATCTTCAATAATAAAAAGATAAAACCCAAAATAGAGGTTATAATTGCAAACAGTTACTCTCTGCAAAACCGCCGCCCTATGAACTACCACACATCAATCAAATCAGTTGTCAGTTTTTTAAATTCAAAAAATTAACTGACCCCAACCCTTTAAGCCTTCAAGCTTTGAACCCTTGAAGCCTTTAGACAGAAAAATACATGTATAAAAGTCAGAAGTCTTTGAGCTCATTTCCCAAAAACCTCTGAATGGGGGGCTGATGACAGGGGTAGCCCAAGACCAAATAAAAATGACTTAAATACATGAATGCTCAAAAGGTTAAATGGTTCAAAGGTTGAAAAGCTGGGGAGATTAGGTAAAGCAATATAGAACAGTAAACGATCACATCTCTGGATTGCTTCACCAACCCACCAGCCGCAAAAGTAACACGGATCCACATAATACACTCTTTTACCCGCAGGTCAAAGCCTTCAACCCCCAAAAAGGGCAAAACCCCCTCTGCAAGCTTGTTCACTAGTCAAACACATTCCTCTTTGAGAGATGTCTTCTCCTATAAATTAGACACTTCATTGACTAAGCAGGACATTCAGATCAGTCCTGATTCTTGGAGAATCTCTGATCATTGCTCTCGAGTACTTGCTTCACGCAAGTCACTCTCTTTCACATTCAACACACACATTCCTTTTGCTTGTACATCCGAATCTGAACACACTTCAGAGGAGGATCTTTAGCAAACAACAAAACCAATCTAGTGAACCTCTCTCCACGTCTTGCAAACGTGGGGGGACCCCACGACCTGCGTTAGGCAAAGTTGAACCCTTCAACCCTTTTGCCTAACCAGCCCAGCTACTATCCTTGGTCTATTATTTGTTGCATCAACACACACTGTCCCGGCCTTCCGATGATCACATCATAGTTTGAGGGTATATTGGTAACCACAAAGGTGAGTGGTTGGACTCTCCCCTTCTGGCCTTCACTGAAACGAACATCAAGTGTCAGTTGCCCTAAAGGCTTGAGTGGTATATCGGCAATACCTTTTATGGAGGTCCCTGAGGGTTGAAGCCTTGAACATTCCTCATTGCTCAAACGGTTGAAAAACTTTTCAAACATAATTTCGGTGGCAGCACCAGTGTCTATGTATACTCTGCTTGTTTGTAATGTTCCCACGGTAGCCTCAACCACAAGAGGGTTTGAAAGAGGGTCTTTCTCTGTTGGAGGGAAGCAAACACACTGGAGTTCCCAAGCTTCTAACCGCTGCCTTTTGTGTGGAACCCTTCCATCAAAGTCTACCATATTGACTTCTTTGCCCTTTCCTTCAGCCATTTTGTCCCTCACTCCCTTTACCAAGTGAGCAAGTTCCCCGGACTTGACGGCTTCTTCGATCCTCTTTTTAAGTTGGAAGCAATCATTGGTATGGTGTCCCTTTTCTTCATGAAATTCACAGTATTGTGTGGAATTTTTGTTTCTCCTGCTTTTGGGGAGAGGCCTAGGAGGCCGAAAGTTTTGCTTAACTTCTTCCGTTGCGAGGATTTCTTGAGGAGTCTTTGTGAGGGGTGTGAAACTTATGCCTTTCTCCGTGGTGGAAGGGGTCCGGCCTTCAGGCCTTCGATGGTCGGAGCCCTTTTGGCGTCTGTCATAGGAGTTAAAGTTCCCCTTTTTCCTGGCTGGGCTGTTGCTTCGCCAACTGGATCCTCTTTTACTTTGCTCTTTAATATCTCCTGCCTCCTCTCCCCGAATATGGGCTTCAGCCCTTTCGAGAGCTTCTTCCAAGGTCTCAGGTAGGGATTTGTTGAAATCTCTTGTGAGATATTTTGAGGTGATGGCATTTATAAAACCGGCCACCCTCATCTTTTCGTCTGCCCCTACATATGTTAGACCTTCCTTGTTGTATCTTTCTATAAACTCTCGAAGACTTTCATCATCTCGTTGTTTTATCTGAAAGATCACTGTTGCATCTTTGACTTATCGCCTTTGTTGGGAGAAATTGGCCAGGAATCCCTTGCTGAGGTCATCGAAGCTTCGAATGCTTCGAGCAGGTAAATCATTGAACCAGATTCTGGCTGATCCGACAAGGGTTTGCATGAACATTAGGCAACATTCAGCGTTTGACCATTTCTCAATCCTTGCGCCACCAGTGAAGATCTGAAGATGGTCCTCAGGATCTTCAGTCCCATCATATGTTTTGATGTGGGATGGCATCTTGATCTTCGTTTGAAAATTATAATCGGCTATTTGCTGTGAAAAACATGAGAGGTTACTCGGCTTGTAAGGTTTGGCCAAATCTTCTTCAGCCCTTGCACCTGCGTTGTTGCCATTGTTGTTGTTCCCTTGAGTGGCCAGCACCTGATTAATGAAGTGCTGCCACGGGAAGCTGGCCATTATCTGGGCCATCATCTGGGGCATAAGGTTGAAGCCTTGAAGGCTTCCAGGTGCAACCGGGCAACTAACTCCCAAAGGGGTGCTCATAACGGCACTTCGTGCCAAGGGGAGCACGGACAAAGCTTGTTCCCATGAAGTTGTTGTAGATGGTGGAAGGCTTGTCACTGGGGATTGTAGGAGCTGGTCAAGGGTCAGCTCATGGCCCAGAGGAGCACCATTTTCAGCTGGTTGGGATGAGAAGAGTGGATATGCTGTAGGATTCGGCCTTGTGGACATATACGGGTTAGGGTTTGGAGGATTACTGGGGCCAGCCTCTTCCCTAGACACCAAAGGTTGTGAGTTTGCAAAAGGAGGGATGGGGGGCCCAGGAGATAGTGTCACACCCCGATTTCCACGTGTCACCGGTGGGCCCGGTGGGGGAGTATCGTGACGTGGTTGGCAACGTAATAGTCAAACAACACAATATAATAATGCACAGCGGAAGCAAATTTAAAATAAGATACAACCGAATTTATTTATTGTAAACAAAGTCACAATTATCCGGTGTTTATCCACAGTAGGATCGAAACAAAATAACATTTAATTGTTCAACAGACTTCGGCATCTAAAGCTTGCGAGACTTCTAATGATGCTTAGGAGAATCCCAGCCTATTTCGCCTAGTACCTGCATTTAATCTTTTTGGGAAAATACGTCAGTTTACACTGGTAAATACATTCAACTGACTCATTTTATAAAATGATTGAAAATTTGTTTGGAATGCACATGGCATAAATATTTTTATTAACTTGGGAGAATTATTTAATATTATAATCTTGTGAACGATTTACATGTTACTTATGCGTTCAGTAGCCCGGAACGTATTCCGGGTTAAAGATCAATAGACACACCACTTATGTGAGTTATACACGGGAGTACGCCTACACCCCGTGCTCAGGTCGTGGCTATCTCGTAAGATAATGCCAGGGATATCCGGGACATGGTCATTAACCCCCCAAAGGCTGTAAAGTAAACACATCTGTTTAAAACGAGCCGATAAAATTATTCAATTAACCACTAAGCGTGGAAGATTTGATGCTCGATCAAGCGGTACGCTATGTACCGTAACCCAAGCCCGTATAAGGAAAATAAGTTAAAAGTATTTACCTTTGCAAGTATAAATCCTTAATCGAATAAATTGCAGATAGCTTTTACTGGGCTCCTAATCTGGAACGAAGGTTTAATATAACCTATTAGAATACTAACGGATCTTAAATTAAGCTTAAGCTTAGACCGGTCAGTTTTAAAGATACGGTTCGTACGCACGATTAAGCGAAGACCGGATAGAATGTGATTTAGACCCGACAAGTTTGAAGACTTGTTTAATATGGGTTTACTATTCACATTCTGGATTTTGAGATAAAAATGATATCGTTTGATCCGTTTCGGCTAGTTTATGCAAACTAGTTACATAACCCGAACCGAACGCGTATAATGCATAACGGGTAACCGAAAGGGTCGCGAACAGGTTTCCTAAGTTAATACGCTTTAAATATGTTGTGATATCATTATGATATCTTCCATAATGCCCATAACGAGTTTATTCCCTAATTATGCCCCGTAGGGGTATTTTGGTCATTTTAACGACCATAAAAGGGATTTATAGTACTTCTGAGATACGGGTCTGATTAAATCAGAAAAACATCTTAACTTAACAGGTTATGTCTAATGGTATTAAGTCTTACGTGGCAAAATGGTCTTAATACTAAACTACGCGTTTAATACGCGTATAAAGCCGTTTTAAGCGACGTACGGGTTAAAATACCAATCTGAGTTTTCTAATCAGCAAAACAGGTTCAAAATACTATATTTATTATTTTAAATCAGTGGCAATTGGATTGGTATCAATCGGATTCGTAAAACTCGTTTTATGGCTTAAAAGGGCATATTCGGTATTAACCGAATCAATGCGATAAGCCTAGCTTAAGACCAGCCTAAAAATAATTAAAAATCTTCAAAAATCCTTAATTATTATTTAACATCAGCGGGTAAAAGTTTTGGTACCGAAAATCGGGTTTAGATAGGCTATGCGCTAATCGCGCCGTTTAATTAATAAAAAGCTTATTATTTACGCTAATGCGCATATCTCCTAATGTAGACCTCCGATTGACGTGAAAATTTACGTACATGTTTAATAATCAGTAACTAAGATTATTGTACTTTCACATTTTCAAAATTCTCGTTGTATGGTCGTAAGGGCGTTATGGTCCAATTTAAGCGATTAACGGAAACGTGTGCATGCATCGGATAATCAATGAAACAAGTACAGAGACTTATACTAGCATGTAACCCAATCCTAATGAGACTTTAAGGCATGTCTAATTCCAACTAAAACGGGTCAGAACCGAAGTCAACGCAAAAGTCAAAGTTTTGCGCCTTTCGGTTCCGAACCGGGTTTAAACAGAAATTTGTCGAGTCGGGCAAGCGTAGACAAGTTTTTATACTTATTACCAAGTTATATTAAGTTTAAAACAGGTTGCACGCCTCGCGGATTGCTAGTCGTGCATTAAATCGCATTTTGTAATTCTGTTGACTTTTTCGGTCAACGTTTGACCCGACAAACGACCTAGTTAGGTCTGGATTTGGTACTTGCCCTTATAAGGGTTTAATACCCATATAATTACCTATCTAACGGTACTTTTAATTCGACACACGACTGAGCTATCGTTAATTAATCGCGAAGTCAAACCGTAGTTACGTCGGTTTGACTTTTAAGCTAATTACTAAGCTAGAAGTAATTTAGAAAGGTTAGGCAACTTACTAGATGGTTAATGAATGATTAGAAAGGCTCTTGATCAGTTTGCAAGCTCCCCAAATAATCAGAATGCTTGAATATGATGTGTGAAAAGTTTGTGAATGAATGGTTTCTTTATATACAAGAATCAAGCACCACAAGAGAGTGACAACCAAGTCTAGGGCCATCCACAATTGATCAACACTTGTAAGTAGTGTGTAGGGATGTCTAGGGGCCATGCACATGCAAGAAAAACCGGATTAGAGGGTCACATTCGCGCACAACAGGCTGCTGCCTGTTTTCTGTTGCTGGGTGTTGCCTTACGGACCGTAAGGTCCCCAAGCTTACGGTCCGTAAGCCTGACATCAGGCTCACAACTTGTTTGTTTGTTGAAGTTTTGAAAGGGCATCAACTTGCACGACTTTGGGACTTTGTTTTGGCAACAAGGGACCTCCAATAAGTGTCTAATACTGTAACATACCCTACCATCATCCATTATTTCACTTGATTGCATATACAAGATCCGAAAACATCGGTTTATCATTCATTTCAACATGGGATCACATCATGCATTTGAATTTTCCTTTCTTGACAATAATTCTTTGCATAGAGAGCATAAAAGATGAGTATTGCATTTAATCGGGTCTTGGGATTTAAAAATTTAGGTCGTTCAGAGGTAACAGTTTAACATGACGCCACTTTAATTCCTGCCGAATCATCTTTATTAAATCCGGGTTTTCCAACGCGTTTTGTCTTTAAATGACACGTGTCGTTATTTTATTACACCCGAAATTTGCGAGGTGTTACATCCTCACCCCCTTAAAATAAATCTCGACCCGAGATTTACTGAAACAAATAAGGGTATTTTTCTTTCATGGTGGATTCCAACTCCCACGTATACTCGGGACCTTTTCGGGCATCCCATTTGACCTTTACAAAAGGTATGTGCTTTCTTCGAAGCTTCCTTACCTGTCGATCTTCAATCGACAGAGGTTTTTCTACAAACGTTAAGCTCTTATCTATTTGCACATCTGTATGTGGCATGACATGTGAATCGTCAGCGGAACACTTCTTTAGATTGCAGATGTGGAACACATTGTGAATTCCACTGAGCTCTTCTGGTAAGTTCAACTTATAGGCAACTGACCCGACTCGTTCGATAACCTCGAAAGGTCCTATATATCTCGGGCTTAGTTTGCCTTTCTTACCAAACCGCATCACTCCTTTCCAGGGTGATACCTTAAGTAGGATTTTTCACCTACTTCAAAGTGAAAGTCCTTACGACTTGGATCCGCGTAACTCTTCTGCCTATTCCGGGCAGCTTGGAGATTGTTGCGAATTTGGACAATCTTGTCCGTCGTTTCGAATACGATCTCTGGTCCTGATAACTGGACTTCTCCAACTTCCGCCCAACAAACTGGCGATCTACACTTTCTACCGTATAATGCCTCGAAAGGCGCAGCCTTTATGCTGGTATGGTAGCTATTGTTGTAGGAGAATTCGATCAATGGTAGGTTCTTATCCCAGCTACCTTCCAATTCGATCGCACATGCACGCAGCATGTCCTCCAACGTTTGAATAGTACGCTCACTCTGACCGTCAGTCTGAGGATGGTAAGCCGTACTAAAGTTCAAACGTGTGCCCAAAGATTGTTGGAAACTCTTCCAAAAGTGTGACGTGTACCTAGTATCCCGGTCAGAGATAATAGCTACAGGTATGCCATGTTGGGCTACAATCTTATCAACGTATAATTGGGCTAACATGTCGGAGCTATAAGTCTCCTTGATGGGTAAGAAATGAGCTGACTTAGTCAGTCTGTCAACTATAACCCATATTGTATCATTGCCTTTCCTCGTCTTGGGTAACTTGGTAATAAAATCCATAGTTACCATTTCCCACTTCCACGTAGGAAGTTCAGGCTGTTGTAGCAAACCTGACGGTTTCTGATGCTCGGCTTTGACTTGCGCACATGTCAAGCATTTTGCTACATGGGCGGCTACAGACTTTCAAGCCTATCCACCAATAATTTGCCTTTAAATCCTGGTACATCTTATCAGCTCCAGGATGAACGGAGTATTTGGAACTATGGGCTTCTTGGAGGATGACATCACGAAGTCCTCCAAAAATTGGAACCCATATTCGTCCGTTTAACCGTAAAATTCCGTCCTTGCTAAGAGTTAACTGCTCCTCAGTTACTCCTAACTTTTCATTAGGATAGTTAGCTTCCAACACAGCTTCCTTCTGTGCAGCTAACACCCTTTCTATCAAACTGTTCTTTATCTCCATACGCTTGGCGTTGATTCGAATGGGTTTAACCCTTTCCTTTCTGCTCAAGGCATCAGCGACTACATTCGCTTTGCCGGGATGGTATTTGATTTCACAATCATAATCATTTAAAGTTTCCATCCAACGGCGTTGCCTCATATTTAATTCTTTCTGGTTAAACAGATGCTGGAGGCTCTTGTGATCAGAAAAGATCACAAACTTGATTCCATAAAGATAATGCCTCCACAGTTTTAGTGCGAACACAACGGCACCCAATTCCAAGTCATGGGTGGTGTAATTCTTTTCGTGCACCTTTAACTGTCGTGATGCATAGGCAATCACCTTGCCTTTCTGCATAAGCACACACCCCATGCCAGTGTGTGATGCATCACAATAAACTACAAATTCTTCAGCGCCTTCTGGTAAGGTAAGCACAGGAGCGTTGCTCAACTTTTGTTTCAAAACATCGAAGGACTCTTGCTGCTTAGGGCCCCAAACGAACTTTACTTTCTTCTTGGTCAAGGAAGTTAGAGGTGCAGCAATCCTTGAAAAATTTTCAATAAAACGCCTGTAATATCCTGCCAACCCCAGGAAGCTACGAATCTCCGTAGGCGTCTTTGGCTCTTGCCAATTCATAACAGCTTCAACTTTAGCGGGATCCACTTGGATACCACGCTCACTGACCACGTGTCCAAGGAATTGGACTTCTCGTAGCCAAAATTCACATTTAGAGAATTTGGCGTAGAGCTTCTCCTGACGTAGAAGTTTGAGAATACAACGAAGGTGTTTCTCGTGGTCAGCTTGATTCTTAGAATAAATAAGGATGTCATCGATGAAGACGATAACAAATTTATCTAAGTAAGGCTTGCAGACGCGATTCATGAGATCCATGAACGCGGCTGGTGCATTGGTGAGCCCAAAAGGCATCACTAGGAACTCGTAATGACCGTAGCGAGTCCTGAATGCAGTCTTGTGAACGTCTTCATCCATAACCTTCAACTGATGGTATCCTGACCTTAGATCAATCTTTGAGAAGTAACTTGCCCCTTGAAGCTGATCGAACAAATCGTCGATCCTGGGCAATGGATATCTATTCTTGATCGTGACTTTATTAAGCTCGCGATAGTCGATGCATAGACGCATCGATCCATCCTTCTTCTTGACAAACAGGATTGGTGCTCCCCAAGGAGATGAACTAGGTCGAATGAAACCCTTGGCTAGCAATTCATCTAGCTGCGTCCGCAACTCCTTCATTTCCGTGGGTGCCAATCTGTATGGAGCTCTAGCAACTGGTGCCGCTCCGGGAATGATATCGATCCTGAATTCGACTTGTCTATCTGGTGGTAGACCAGGTAGATCTTCAGGAAACACTTCTGGGTATTCCGAAATGACAGGGATGTCTTCTAACTTTGGTTTAGGCTCGTCAATGATCACTTGCGCCATGTAAATGACACATCCCTTTTTCAAACACTTTGAAGCCTTGAGCATAGTCACGTGCTCAGGCAGTCCGTACTGGGTATCTCCCCGAATGGTAAGTGATTCACCAGACGGGGTCTTTATCACTACTTGCTTCATGTTACAGACGATTTGGGCCTGGTTATGAGATAACCAGTCCATACCCAGAACTATGTCAAAACCGGCTAACTTAAAGGGAAGTAGAGATAGAGGAAAAGAATGGTTCTTAATGGATATAGCACATCCATCTAACTCAGTAGAGACGGCTTCAATGGTACCATCTGCTAACTCTACCTCATAATTCACTTTTAGGGTTTTGACCGGTAAATTCAACAATTTACAAAATTTATGATCTACGAAGGACTTATCTGCGCCTGAATCAAAAAGTACTCTTGCAAAAACATCGTTTACAAGGAAAGTACCTGTTATGACGTTATCATCCTTCACAGCTTCCTTCGCATCCATCCTGAAGACTCTGGCGTTAGTCTTCTTAGCCTCCTCAGGCTTCTTGTTGTACTTAGGGCAATTAGTCTTTATGTGGCCCTTTTCATTGCAACGGTAGCACGTTGCATCTTTCATCTTCTTGCAATCCAAGGTTTTGTGTTCCTTGGACTTGCACAAACCACAAGCAAAAGACCTTGACTCGTTATTCGAGTTTGATTCGAATCTGCACTTTCCAAAGTGCTGTTTCTTGCAAGTTTTGCATGTGGGCTTCTCACCAGAGCGATGCCCATCCTTCTTCGAATCTGATCCCTTCTTGTGATCACCGCTCCCACGGTGTTTCTTGTTCGACCTACGCGAACCATCATCTTCATGCTTCCTCTTCTCGGCCGCCTTATTCCTCTGCGATCTCTGCCGGACCGCATCCAGAGTGAGGGATAAGGAAAGGTCAGTTACAGACCTGAAGGTAACTGGCCGAGAAGCCTTTACACTGGACTTGATCTCGGGTTCCAAACCACCAATAAAGCGAGCAATTCTTTTTGGCTCCGGGGTTACCAGATAAGGTACCAACCGGGATAGTGTATTGAAGCTCGTCAGATATGCTTGACAATCGAGGTTCTTCATTACCAGTGATAGGAAGTCATATTCTATCTTTTCCACCTCATGTTGAGGGCAGAAATTTTCCTTGATCAAGGCGATGAATTGATCCCACGTCATGCTATACAACGGGATCTTTCCGGAGGCCTCCATCAGAGATCTCCACCAAGCTAACGCCTCACCCTTGAAGGACTGTGAGACAAATTTAACCACATCACCTTCAGCGCATCCGCTGATGTCCACGACCGTGTCCATTTCATCTAGCCACGTCATGCAGTCTACGGCTCCTTTCTCTCCCGTAAAATCCCTGGGTTTGCAAGACACAAAGTACTTATATGTGCAACCCTTGTTACGGTGTCCCTGATGCAGTACCAACTGCTGAGATGGATTACTTTGGTGGTTGGTGGACTGGCGATCATCACCGTTTTTCTTTGGCACATCCTTTTTGGGAGGAGGCTTGTTATGAGCCTCTGAATGTGTCCTTGGCTTTGAATGGGATACAGAGTGAGTCCTACTTCGGGTACTACTGTATTCTTCATACTGTCTATCCAAAGCTTGAGTAACAGCACCGTCTATTATTGCTTTTAGCTCGGCACCCGTTAATGTAATCTGGGCGTTCTCATTCGGCTCCACAGGATGGCTATTAACTTCATTAGAGTTAGCCATTTGTATTGAACTGTTGCAGAAAACAAGGACAATAATTTATTTGGGAGTTTATTATGGAATTACCCCTTAGGGTAACTCGTTAACCATGGTAAACAGAGACCATATTTGGTTAACTTATTAATCGCGTTAATTTAGGATTTTAATTAAAATTTATCCTAAACATAAACAATAACAATATATATTAGCACATAAGGCTTGGTCACATGGACAATTTAAATTATAAGCTATGACTTCAGAGAATCAAAACTTTTAAGGTTTGAACCTAGTTCATTACCTTTATTAGACAGGGAGTCAAAGCTGCCATTGTCTTTTGGCTCATATGGAAATGAACAGGGCCCGTAGGCATTATATTACCACGTATGGTAAAATGTGATCATCTTAATTGATGATGTACCCAGGATTTAGAGATCATTAAACTGGGTTAGGAATCTTCTAAAGAATTCCTTTATAAAATGACGTATGTGATTTTAACGAATCACTTCTGCCAGGAGTGTTAACATGTTTTAAGATGTTAACAGGGAATTGAATCTTTTAAACAGGTCTTACCATTTTGGCCCGGTCTTATATTTGACACGTGGCTAGGTTTCACACTTTAAGATCCTTAATTACATAAATTTCATAGGCAGATTAATTTAAAAGGAATGATTTTAATTTATTTATTTCATTTATAATTTATATATGCACATAATGGCAATCATGAAATTTATAAAACAAACATTCCATTAATTTTACGTAGGTTACATATTGCCCTAAACGGGTCTTTTCACACAAACAATTTCCCACGTAGGGGTCAAACAAGTACTTACCCGCGCAGGGATTAAATTTAAAACACAAGTCCTCGCAGGGGCTGATTACTTTAATAGATGTCCACGCAGGGACTAGGTACAAGGATAAATGTCCACGCAGGGACTACATACACACATAAATGTCCACGCAGGGACTTAATTTTAAAGTAGACATACACACATAAAGGATTTACTGATCCTTCTTGCTCTTTCCCTTGATTAAGTTCGTCAAGGTCTTGAACATCCCCTGGTTACGCCTTCGGTCTTCCCGTGCCTCATGCCGCACCTCCCTAATACTTTGTAGGATTTCCTGATGCAGTGGTGGCGACATCTGCAGAGACGGCGGGGGTTGTTGGTAGTACGGGGGTTGTGTAGGCATCTGGTATCCCTGTGCTGGGTAGCCTACTCCCCAAGGACCTCCATACGGTCCCTCCTGGTTAAGGGCGTTGTAATTAGCTGCTACCAAATACGGGTCGGCTTCAGCGTATCCGAGGTTAGGGTGAGTCGGTGGCTCAAACGGGTTGTACATCGCAGGACCCGTGTATGCTGGTATCTGATTATCGAAACCCGTCGGTGGCGGTTGCTGCGCGTAGGGGTTTGATGGTCCACCTATCTGTGGAACTTCTTGTTCCGGCTGATAATTTCTGCCACTTGATTGTAGAGGAGAGTTAAAGTGAAACTCTTCTCTTCGTGTGGACATCCGGGCTCCGGATCTCCTATGTCTTTGCGGCTGTGGAGGCGCCGGCTGAACTGGTGGCGGTGGAGGCGGTGGCGTAACTGCCTCAAACTGGTGATTCCCAGAGGAATCTTGATGATGCTGCTGCTGCTCATGCGGCGAAGAATAGTGAGGCTGATGCTGCTCATGCGGCGATGAATGGTGAGAAGGTGTATAATACCATTCGTGCCGAGTAAAGATAGCCTGGAAGCTATCTGGACCATTATAGGGTGGCCCGTGATAAATGGAACTATCCGAGACCTCGATTGGGTGGTTGGGAGTTCCTGATGCGGGTTCTTCGGGGTCGTCTTCCTCATCCATATCGTTTCCTCCAGAAAAATGGTCCTCCGGCCCCAATGGGTTAAAACCCACTGGTTCTTGTATATAATCCGCCGGGTTAAACTGGCCTTGAAAGATTGGAGTGGGGTCTCCAAAAGGGCGGTGCGACATAGATCGCTGTAACGGTATGTGCGAATGGTGGGGGTCTCTAGGCTCGTTTTCTGATTGTGGCCCGTAGGAGTCTTGAGCGGGAGTCGTAGAGCTGTTCGAAACCGACCGTCTTGCCGGTTGAAGGAGACCTCTCTGGTTCCGCCGAGTACCGTCACTCTCGGCGGGGATAGGAGCTCGTGTATTGGACGGCCCAGCTTCATGGTCGTTGGGGGCGGTGGTCGGCCCCTTTCCTCCTCGTCCTCGCATACGTAAAAATCTCGGAGGCATCTTTGTTATTCCTGTCAATAAAACATAAGATAACAATAACAAAATATAAAGTTTTAAAGGACAACAAAAACCGAATAAGGTGGAATTTGTCCTATGTTATAAGTCTAGACTCGAAAGTTTAGATATGTGCAATTGTGTAACTGAGATTAAACACAAAAGGCTAGTGTTTAATTCACTCAGAGTTGGCTCTGATACCAACCTGTCACACCCCGATTTCCACGTGTCACCGGTGGGCCCGGTGGGGGAGTATCGTGACGTGGTTGGCAACGTAATAGTCAAACAACACAATATAATAATGCACAGCGAAAGCAAATTTAAAATAAGATACAACCGAATTTATTTATTGTAAACAAAGTCACAATTATCCGGTGTTTATCCACAGTAGGATCGAAACAAAATAACATTTAATTGTTCAACAGACTTCGGCATCTAAAGCTTGCGAGACTTCTAATGATGCTTAGGAGAATCCCAGCCTATTTCGCCTAGTACCTGCATTTAATCTTTTTGGGAAAATACGTCAGTTTACACTGGTAAATACATTCAACTGACTCATTTTATAAAATGATTGAAAATTTGTTTGGAATGCACATGGCATAAATATTTTTATTAACTTGGGAGAATTATTTAATATTATAATCTTGTGAACGATTTACATGTTACTTATGCGTTCAGTAGCCCGGAACGTATTCCGGGTTAAAGATCAATAGACACACCACTTATGTGAGTTATACACGGGAGTACGCCTACACCCCGTGCTCAGGTCGTGGCTATCTCGTAAGATAATGCCAGGGATATCCGGGACATGGTCATTAACCCCCCAAAGGCTGTAAAGTAAACACATCTGTTTAAAACGAGCCGATCAAATTATTCAATTAACCACTAAGCGTGGAAGATTTGATGCTCGATCAAGCGGTACGCTATGTACCGTAACCCAAGCCCGTATAGGGAAAATAAGTTAAAAGTATTTACCTTTGCAAGTATAAATCCTTAATCGAATAAATTGCAGATAGCTTTTACTGGGCTCCTAATCTGGAACGAAGGTTTAATATAACCTATTAGAATACTAACGGATCTTAAATTAAGCTTAAGCTTAGACCGGTCAGTTTTAAAGATACGGTTCGTACGCACGATTAAGCGAAGACCGGATAGAATGTGATTTAGACCCGACAAGTTTGAAGACTTGTTTAATATGGGTTTACTATTCACATTCTGGATTTTGAGATAAAAATGATATCGTTTGATCCGTTTCGGCTAGTTTATGCAAACTAGTTACATAACCCGAACCGAACGCGTATAATGCATAACGGGTAACCGAAAGGGTCGCGAACAGGTTTCCTAAGTTAATACGCTTTAAATATGTTGTGATATCATTATGATATCTTCCATAATGCCCATAACGAGTTTATTCCCTAATTATGCCCCGTAGGGGTATTTTGGTCATTTTAACGACCATAAAAGGGATTTATAGTACTTCTGAGATACGGGTCTGATTAAATCAGAAAAACATCTTAACTTAAAAGGTTATGTCTAATGGTATTAAGTCTTACGTGGCAAAATGGTCTTAATACTAAACTACGCGTTTAATACGCGTATAAAGCCGTTTTAAGCGACGTACGGGTTAAAATACCAATCTGAGTTTTCTAATCAGCAAAACAGGTTCAAAATACTATATTTATTATTTTAAATCAGTGGCAATTGGATTGGTATCAATCGGATTCGTAAAACTCGTTTTATGGCTTAAAAGGGCATATTCGGTATTAACCGAATCAATGCGATAAGCCTAGCTTAAGACCAGCCTAAAAATAATTAAAAATCTTCAAAAATCCTTAATTATTATTTAACATCAGCGGGTAAAAGTTTTGGTACCGAAAATCGGGTTTAGATAGGCTATGCGCTAATCGCGCCGTTTAATTAATAAAAAGCTTATTATTTACGCTAATGCGCATATCTCCTAATGTAGACCTCCGATTGACGTGAAAATTTACGTACATGTTTAATAATCAGTAACTAAGATTATTGTACTTTCACATTTTCAAAATTCTCGTTGTATGGTCGTAAGGGCGTTATGGTCCAATTTAAGCGATTAACGGAAACGTGTGCATGCATCGGATAATCAATGAAACAAGTACAGAGACTTATACTAGCATGTAACCCAATCCTAATGAGACTTTAAGGCATGTCTAATTCCAACTAAAACGGGTCAGAACCGAAGTCAACGCAAAAGTCAAAGTTTTGCGCCTTTCGGTTCCGAACCGGGTTTAAACAGAAATTTGTCGAGTCGGGCAAGCGTAGACAAGTTTTTATACTTATTACCAAGTTATATTAAGTTTAAAACAGGTTGCACGCCTCGCGGATTGCTAGTCGTGCATTAAATCGCATTTTGTAATTCTGTTGACTTTTTCGGTCAACGTTTGACCCGACAAACGACCTAGTTAGGTCTGGATTTGGTACTTGCCCTTATAAGGGTTTAATACCCATATAATTACCTATCTAACGGTACTTTTAATTCGACACACGACTGAGCTATCGTTAATTAATCGCGAAGTCAAACCGTAGTTACGTCGGTTTGACTTTTAAGCTAATTACTAAGCTAGAAGTAATTTAGAAAGGTTAGGCAACTTACTAGATGGTTAATGAATGATTAGAAAGGCTCTTGATCAGTTTGCAAGCTCCCCAAATAATCAGAATGCTTGAATATGATGTGTGAAAAGTTTGTGAATGAATGGTTTCTTTATATACAAGAATCAAGCACCACAAGAGAGTGACAACCAAGTCTAGGGCCATCCACAATTGATCAACACTTGTAAGTAGTGTGTAGGGATGTCTAGGGGCCATGCACATGCAAGAAAAACCGGATTAGAGGGTCACATTCGCGCACAACAGGCTGCTGCCTGTTTTCTGTTGCTGGGTGTTGCCTTACGGACCGTAAGGTCCCCAAGCTTACGGTCCGTAAGCCTGACATCAGGCTCACAACTTGTTTGTTTGTTGAAGTTTTGAAAGGGCATCAACTTGCACGACTTTGGGACTTTGTTTTGGCAACAAGGGACCTCCAATAAGTGTCTAATACTGTAACATACCCTACCATCATCCATTATTTCACTTGATTGCATATACAAGATCCGAAAACATCGGTTTATCATTCATTTCAACATGGGATCACATCATGCATTTGAATTTTCCTTTCTTGACAATAATTCTTTGCATAGAGAGCATAAAAGATGAGTATTGCATTTAATCGGGTCTTGGGATTTAAAAATTTAGGTCGTTCAGAGGTAACAGTTTAACATGACGCCACTTTAATTCCTGCCGAATCATCTTTATTAAATCCGGGTTTTCCAACGCGTTTTGTCTTTAAATGACACGTGTCGTTATTTTATTACACCCGAAATTTGCGAGGTGTTACAGATAGCGTTGGCTCCGGCTCATCATAGTCTAAACGAATCCTCACTCCCTTGTCCATTTACCTACTCACATATTGGTTGAGGAGAGACCTCAACTCAAGAAAATTGTTGGCGACCCCCTCAGGGGTAAGCTCGACATGTGATGGGGTGCTAGAGACACCGACATTAGGGGAAGGGACCCCTGATCTGGACGGAGTAGGTGTGCTGAAAGTCAGGAACTCAGGAGTGCCTCCTGGTGTCGAGAAAGAAGTTGGTATAGCCACATGAGCTTAACCAGTACCAGGGGTAGAAGTGTTAGGAACCTGATTCACTTCTCCCGGGGATCCACTTTCTGACATGGTAATTTCAAGAGAATGGAGCTACACTACTAGGTCTTTTGAAGAAAAATAGTGGCGTAGCCCCACGGTGGGCGCCAACTTGTTGATGCAACAAATAATAGACCAAGGATAGTAGCTGGGCTGGTTAGGCAAAAGGGTTGAAAGGTTCAACTTTGCCTAACGCATGTCGTGGGGTCCCCCCACGTTTGCAAGACGTGGAGAGAGGTTCACTAGATTGGTTTTGTTGTTTGCTAAAGATCCTCCTCTGAAGTGTGTTCAGGTTCGGATGTACAAGCAAAAGGAATGTGTGTGTTGAATGTGAAAGAGAGTGACTTGCGTGAAGCAAGTACTCGAGAGCAATGATCAGAGATTCTCCAAGAATCAGGACTGATCTGAATGTCCTGCTTAGTAAATGAAGTGTCTAATTTATAGGAGAAGACATCACTCAAAGAGGAATGTGTTTGACTAGTGAACATGCTTGCAGTGGGGGTTTTGCCCTTTTTGGGGGTTGAAGGCTTTGACCTGCAGGTAAAAGAGTGTATTCTGTGGATCCGTGTTACTTTTGCGGCTGGTGTGTTGGTGAAGCAATCCAAAGATATGATCGTTTACTGTTGCATATTGCTTTACCTAATCTCCCCAGCTTTTCAACCTTTGAACCGTTTAACCTTTTGAGCATTCATGTATTTAAGTCATTTTTATTTGGTCTTGGGCTACCCCCATCATCAGTTCATATACGAGTTTCTCGCCGTAAAACGCGGTAGAAAATCTTAGTTTTGTATAAGTGCAACGCCTTGGGGCTACCCTCCTAGGGTTATTTCTCGTACAATAGGTGGGGAATGACTTTTACTTCGTCATGTATAGAAAAAACGTTTTTTTTTTCAAGTCACTCGTATTCTATTAATTATTTAGCTTTCTTGTTGTCACAATCCTCTCCATCTAATGATGAATATGGGTAACCCAATAGTTTTTTTTTTTTTTGAAAATTAAACTTCATTAAAACAACCTCCGACCCAAACGAGCAAAAGGCCAAACACACAACTACACCCCCGACCCAAACGGGCAAAGGGCAAGGAAATTACAACATATACACAGGGTATTTACACCATTACGTCCAACTAATATAATTACACGGAGATCTATTTTTAACCCAAGCGAAACCTCTAGATTTTATCTCTCCTATGATATCTTGCGGGCTACATCTTTTCTGTTTAAAGACCACTTCATTCATTTCTTTCCAAATGCACCAAGACGCAATCATAGCCAAACCGTATATGATCTTCTCCTCCTTCTTACTACGCTTAATGAATTTGTGGATCTCTAAGATGTCTTTAAACTCAAAAAGGAAAAACGGCGGAATGTTGCACCAAAAGCTGAACGCCGTCCACACCCTCATAGCTACCGCGCAAGTGGTGAACAAATGCTCAACCGATTCCTCGGCTTCCTCGCAGAAAGAGCACATTGTTGAAGATATGTCTACATTCCTTCTTCTTAAGTTTGCTCTAGTATGTAGCCTATCCAGATTGCCTCTCCAGTCCATAATATTGCATTTGATAGGCACCCATTTGCACCAATCAAAATTTGGAGGGTGACAGTTACCTCTATCCATAATCAAAGTCGATTTGACCGCCTTCACCGAGAAACCGTTCTGCCGAACACAACTCCAAATCCATGTATCCTTACCGTTGGAAAGGCTCACCAAACTAAGCACCTCACAACATTCCTTCCATTCCCTAAGCTCCTCTTCTGACTCAAGCTGGCTAGACCAATGCCATTTGAACACTCCATTTCCGCTACATGTTTCCAATCTTTCGGAAACCCTGCACGCTTTAAACATCTCCAAACCAAATAAAAGGGGCCACCTTTCCATGAAAGGAAAATAACCCACCCACGTGTCGATCCAGAAACGAATATCATTCCCATTCCCCACTTTACCCATGATAAGATGATTTAAACCTTTCCCATTAATTTCATTTTGGAAATCAGATTCACAATGTTTTTCAAACACCCCGGTATATTATTGTTAAGAGGAAGGATGCTCCTTTGATTTAACTTATAATAACACGCTTCCACCATTTTACACTAAAGATTATGATTTTCATCCCTATATCTCCACCCCCATTTGATAAGAAGGGCTTCATTGACCTCTTTTAACCTGCTGATACCCAGCCCCCTTTTTTTCTTGGGCCAAGTAACCTAATCCCAAGACACCCAGTTCATTTTAGAAATGTTACCAGACCCGACCCATAAGAATTTTCTCATCTTGGCCTCGAGGGCCTTTAAAACACCCACAGGGGCCTTATATAAAGACATATAATAAATAGGCAGGTTTTCCAAAACTGATTTTATCAAAGTAAGTCTCCCCCCCCCCCCTCCACCGATAAGGTTTTAGCTTTCCACAACGACAATCTTTTATCAAAAATCTCAATAATAGGAGTACAATTATTAATTCTGTTCATATTCGACCCCACCGTAATTCCCAAGTAAGTAAGAGGGAAAGAATCTGATTTACACCCAATCACTTTAGCCATATCATATACAGACCCACTATCCACACCCAACCCGTATAAGTTAGATTTATTAAGATTAATTTTTAAGCCCGAACATAAGTAAAAAATTCTCAAACATCTCGCCACATTCATAACATTATCCATATCCCACTCCCCCAAAACAAGAGCATCATCAGCATAAAAAAGGTGTGAAATTACCGGACCGTTATTGGGCGTTTGAATACCTTTGAGAAGGCCTTCCATCCTAGCTTTACACAACATGTTAGACAGGCTTCCATGACCAGAAAGAACAGAAACGGGGAGAAAGGGTCACCCTGTCCGATCCCTTTAGAGCATATAAATTCGAAGGTCTAGCCGAAGTTAGGATCCCTTTAATCCATACCCAATAGTTCTTTTATATGATTTAATATATATTATTTCATAAGTTAGTTAAATGATTGCAACCAACGGAGTGGTGGTCTATTGGCAAAGGCAAAACTTTTAAATACATGAGTTTGAGAGAAGGAGGTCTTGGGTTTAACTCCCACAAATGATAGAGACTAAAAGAAATTTGTCATTCAAAAAAAAGTTAAATGATGCACAATTTTTTAAACGATAATACATATAACTAATTAATTTACGTGGTACTCGTAATCATATGTTACTCCTTCATTAAAAGGACCCATGTTAGAATCTTGTACATCTTTTTTTTTATCAAACGTGGTACTCGTAATTATATGTTACTCCTTCATTAAAAGGACCCATGTTAGAATTGTTGGTTCAGTTCTGTTTTGAACATAATGAAAAACATGAAAAACATACCTTTGATTGCATCAGATAGGCCAGCAGTAGTGTTTGACATGATTGTCAGCTTGATCTGGTTCCTCCTTAGGGTGCAATCTAATGATGGGGACTAAGAAAACCGATAAGGGAATCGGTATGGAGAGGAGGTCGATGATGATGTTATGCTTATGGGTTTTGTGTCTAATTGTCTAACCCCTTAACCTCCATATAATTCTCCTTATATAAGCACCCAGAAGGAAACCTAATTAGTTAATAAGGGTAATATGGTCCATCAACAATTACCAACTAATTATTTAATAGGTTGTTATATTTTTTGATCCATATAATGTAAATGATTATAATGGCTACTAGATTAAATATTATACCATAATATATTTAATCTTACATTCTCCCACTTAGCCGAGTAATCATTTACTATGAGTATTAGATAAGCCTGATCAGGAGTTAACACTCATTTTAGCCTTAAACAAGTACTATAGCAGAAAAATACAGCCGTTGAATCATTATGCGACTCAGGACCCCCATTAATCATACTATAGCCTTAATTTAAAACCTAATCGTTATGATCAAAATACGCATAAGCCTTTTGTTTGATTTGTAACTATATTTGTCTATATGCCATTATGCTAGCGTGACATATTCTTAGAGACATACAAAATCAAACTGATGAGGAAAATTAACTAATACTTAGTCATTCATAGTACGATATGCAGTTGCGCACGGCCATTAATTAATACCCGTCTCTGAGCTCTCTTAATAAGACTTATGGGTAATAGCCCTTCAGTTATAGGATCCTCAAGGCATATCATGAATGTATTCGATACAAAACTTAGTTTCCTCAATTCGTTCATAAACGAATAATTAATTGCGTATCGAAATTTAATGCAGCACCTCTTGAACTGTTACTGTTCAAGGAGTCATGGTAGCTGACTTTATCACACTAAGTCTTCAAAACATTAATTATATGGAGTTAATCAACTTATGAGTCCACTGATAAATTTCCAACAACATTTAGTGACTATATTATGTCGTTATAACTTAGGTTGTTAATATCAGTGCATTATGACTCCTCCATAAAATAGGTTTTGTCTGCTGACATAAAGATATACCCGAAATTACATTTTGTCATCTTTGAATATTTCAAAGTTAGAGTAATAATCCGGTTTTAATTCTCACTTCTTCTTCAAATTATAGCTTCTCGTTTCTTTTAAAGATACTGCAATACTCCATTAGATGCTTCATATTAATCTAGACATATCTAGTGTGTTGCAATGTGAGTAATATCTAAACGAGTATAGACTTGAACTTACATAAGGCTTCTAATTAATGAAGCATAAAAATAATCTCATTTATCCTATTATCCTCTAAAAGAGAGCATTAATGTTTGTTACATATGTAAGGACCCATTTGAGGTTAAACTTATGGAACAGAACTAATATCCCATTGGGTCTATCTCAGTATGTTATGATATCAATCACGTAAGAGATATCTCTGAGATTTATTATATCAAAGTTTGTGTTAACAATGCTTTGACTTATGTAACATATACTTGTCAAAAGAATGTCATCTATATAGACAAGTTTATCTTAGTTGCTCCCACTCATTTTGAGGTAGGTACATTAATCCACTTGGTTCTTGATGAAAATAATTACGTTAGCTTTTCATCACATTATGATGTTTGCTTTAACCCATACATGGATTTTATTGGCTTACAAATAAAGTGTTCTTTAACCTTCAGTTTAGAACTTTTAGGTTGTTTTATGAACATGTAAATATGTTAGCCATTTGTTAGGGAAAATCGTTTAATGTTCATCTAATGTAGCTTTAAACTATTATAAGCTACTAGAACAGTGATGATCCTCAAAGAAATCTTCTGTAAGATAGGTAAGAAAGACTCTTTGATAATTCATCTCTTTCTGAGTGTAACCTTTGTCAATCAATCAAGCTTCTTCGTGTCTTAACGCTTATATTAGGATTTGGTTTGGTTATGAACACTCTTAGGTAATTCAATCAAATCCCAAACTTTATACGAACACATAAAATCAGTTTTACTAGAAAACTGTTTTATTCCATTCAGAATATTGATTGACACTAATGGCTTAATTTGAAGAGATAGGATCAGTAAACATTTCCAAAATCCATTTCAACTTTAATTAGGGAGGTTATGTAATCATCAAAGTTAGTAGGCTTTTAAACCTAGATGACCTCCTGAGTTGATTATTGGGTTCATTAGAAGTTTCAGTTTTATGGATTAGCTCTTGGTTAGGTTGCTATCATCTTCCTTCTAAGTTTGTAAGAGTTGGTGCAGTATGGTGTACAAGAGGTGTAATCGGAGTTAAATTCGGAGTGAAATTTAATTACATTCTTCCCCCCGCCTCTTGTATTCCTTGCAAATCATGATAAGGACTTTGACTGCTCCCACCGACCTTAGGAATCTTTAGGAACTCAGCATGCTTATGGTCAATATGTAACGACCAACAAATTCTAATAGAGAAACACAAATTAATGACGTTAGTCGTTGTGATTTCTCTTGTTGAGGATTATGTTAGTTTAGGTAAGAAATCTAAGTGTGCCCACAACTAAGCAGTAATGAAACTTTTGTAAGAGTAGCATTAGATTTAATGAGACAAGTTTTGATAGAACAGTGTCGTGATGGAGTGGTGTCTTGTACAAGAGGTGTAAATTTAGGTAATGTGAAATTTTCACTCCCCCACCTCTTGCAACTATTGCAAGTTATTATTATTATTAAGACACGTAATGCTCCCACTGATCTTTAATATCTCTAGAATGCTACAAGAGAAGTTTCAATGAGGTACGTGACATGGGAACCTATCATATATACGTTAGACTTTATTTGATTTCTTTAATGTCCGGATATCATAAGAAACTTTAGGGACATATCTAATAGAAATCTTATTAAGTACATACATGAATATATTTCTTCTAAGAACGTCAGCCATATGTGACAAAATTTAGATACAAGTTGATAGTCTGTTAAATGATAAATGAATTATGTCTGGATATTCCATTTAGAATAAGCTCCACGAATGTCATTGAATGACTAATGATGGACCTATACTTATTCCTTAAGCCAAGTCATATTTAGAGCTTTAACGTCATGATTTAAAATCACTTAGAATGAGATTAGATGAATAATCATCCTCATTAACCATGTCATGATTTCTCATGAATTTTGGTTATAATGGATGAAATTTATAAGTCTCATTTTCCTTTTGTCAAATTCTCATTTGCATGATGGCAAAAGTTGTGAAAGCGTAAGGTATCATCTAGTTCCATCTTAGTAATGTTTCAATCCAGATATTTAGAACAAATAAGATGAGAGTTTAAGGTAAGTGTGACTTTATGTTGACTATGCAAACCTCACAATGTTCATAACTTTGCTTAATTATGATACTATATCCTGATTAATCTTCAGAATATTTAAGGTATCGAAAAGCGTTGTTAGAAGACTGCTTATTATGGTTCTTATAGCCTTAACATTTAATTTTGTCACTAACTCTCATGTTAGTTATTTGTCGAGTTCTGGTAAGGAAACGTATGGAACTAGAGTCAACTAATCACGTGTTAATTGGAATATTAAAATTATAAGACTTAAATATCATTAGTAAGTGACTACCTAATTAACTTATCCAACTGTTCTTTGGAATAATGGATAGTCTCGTTGCTTATGCCTAGTCTAATGACATAATTATGCAGTGAGATTTTCCCTTGAAGAACCTTAGAGTTGGGATTAGCACTTGTAATTTGTCTATGGACCTTAGAACAATCCTCTTTTAAACTATTAGTGGTTGTAAGGTGAGTAACAACTTATTTTCCAGCTTCAAACATTTATTTCTTTGTACATATGTTGCTTATCAACACACTCATTATACTTTGGTACTTTTGAGTGTTATAGTTGATTTATAATGCATCAAATTGTACAAGTGAAAATCTTAGTATGTAATGTACTGGAAAAATGTACTTATTTCCATGCGTAAGCCCTTAACTTTATGGGTCATGGTATTGTACATTATTATGTATTCACATATACCACTTAGCTTTATAGTTTATAATTTTAAATGAAAGCATGCATCTTAGGAGTTCTAATGATTATTCCACAATTATAGATTAGTCTTAGGAAAAAACTTAATCTGGAATAACCTTAGTGACAGCACTTATTCTTGATTATCATAAGAGACATCATGTTCGATTTATCCTAATCATCATGCTCTACTTTTCTTCTGTAGTGCTTTATCAGAAGAGAGCAATAGAATTATCGTGTCTTAAGAGACAATCAAGGATTTAATTTAAGAGCTAATTCTTATAGAAACTTTAAGCAAAACATATTAGATTTAGGAATTAGAGTGGATGAGATATAGACTTATAGAAGAACATTATAGTGAGTAAAAATTATGGGTACTAAGAATAAGGCAGACGAAATGATCATAAAACTTAATTAAGGATCATTGATATAAGGATCATTATGTGAAGAGGTTGTGATATGTCTATTACTAACATCAAAATAATAGAGTTAGCTAAAAATTCTACTTAAACGAAGACAAAACAGCTTTGGCCAGAAGTGTAATCATTTAAGCATATGTGCAAAGTGGTTGTAACAAATCAGCTTTGGCCAGAAATTGAGACAATCACTTTAGTTATGCACTCGTTAAGTATGCCATCTATGAATGAATTAAATCAGCTTTGGCCAGAAATTAAGACATTCATGCTTATGATGCATACTTAACATAGCTTTCGTAATACTTGGATGATAAGTAGATGTATCAAAACAGCTTTGGCCAGAAATGATAGATCAGAAGCTCATTCAAGTAAAGCCATTTTGGTTTTGTAAAACATTATTTGATCCTTATTAATTCAAGTAAAATTTAGTTCACATTAACTGCTCAATAAAGTAACAGGATTTCGAATAAGTCTTGAAATTTTATGAACACTCATGATTTCGGATGAATCATGAATGTCTTGGATTCATCCGAGATGATGATTTCGAATCATTTCGGACTATCCGAAATGGACTATTTCGAATGATATCGGATGTGTCCAAGACGCCTAAGTCGAGTCATTTCGGATGGTTTCGGATGACTTCGGATGTGTCCAAGACCCATGATTTCGGATGATTCCATGATGATTATGCTTAGTCCGAAATGATCTTTGATGGTCCGAAATGGACGCTTAGTCCGAAGCGATTAGTCCGAAATGATCCGTGATGGTCCATAATGACCATCCGAAATGTGTTCCACAAGATACAAAATCCTTAATTTAGGCAGTTAACAGCACATGATTTCGGAACAGTAAAAATTAATGAATTTTCATCCGTAATGCATCCATAATTCATCCGAAATGATGAAACCCCAGATCCGAAATCATCCGTAATGATCCAAAATGATCCGTAATGATCAGAGATGATCCGTAAATGATCCGAAATGCATTCGAGATGATGAAACCCAGATCCGTAATCATCCGTATTCATCTGTGATGATCCGTAATGATGATTTCGGATAGCAAAAACGAAATTTTATTGGGTTTTCAAAGCTGTTTTTCCAGTTTTATTCCAGATTTCGGATACAAAACAGAACTGACTAATCAACATATGCTCTGATACCACATGTTGGTTCAGTTCTGTTTTGAACATAATGTAAAACATGAAAAACATACCTTTGATTGCATCAGATAGGCCAGCAGTAGTGTTTGACATGATTGTCAGCTTGATCTGGTTCCTCCTTAGGGTGCAATCTAATGATGGGGACTAAGAAAACCGATAAGGGAATCGGTATGGAGAGGAGGTCGATGATGATGTTATGCTTATGGGTTTTGTGTCTAATTGTCTAACCCCTTAACCTCCATATAATTCTCCTTATATAAGCACCCAGGAGGAAACCTAATTAGTTAATAAGGGTAATATGGTCCATCAACAATTACCAACTAATTATTTAATAGGTTGTTATATATTTTGATCCATATAATGTAAATGATTATAATGGCTACTAGATTAAATATTATACCATAATATATTTAATCTTACAAGAATCTTGTACATCTTTTTTTTTTATCAATATCCTATACGAGTCGAAATAGATTGTCTCTTGGGGACAAGATTCATACACTAGACTTGTGGTATAAAGGCGGGAGATACAACAAGCTATCAACTAATTGTTTTACGCTAGAAGTCAATAATTAGTTAAAAGTGTAAAGACAATACTTCGTTTCCAAACAAAGTTTTACAAACAACAAAAGCAATTTATTGAAAAATGACTATAAAAAAACCTCAAGTTGGGATTGATAATCTATTCAAGAAGTCATACGCATCAAATCAAATCAAAAGCCCTATATTTACAACTATGTTCTGGTAACTTGACTCAACCTGGCTTATATCTGATTTAGGTTTCGATCTCTTGTCATTATTAAAGATTTCACGTGTGATGGTGAAAGGTGGTGGAGTGGATGTAGAGGTGCACAAATTAGGGTTTTGTTAATACCCGGTTCTTTGTACGATCGGATATTGGAAAATCAGGTATTAAGAAAAACTGGGTAGGGTTTGGGTACGGGTATGAAAGAGAAAAGTCATACCATATGTACCCGGGTAGGGTATAATTGGGTTCGGGTACAACCGGGTATTGAAACCGGTTATGAATCCGGGTATTAACACCCGATTTTAAAAAATAGGGATTTTTTTCTTTTACATAAAAATAAATGCGTTTAGAAATTAAATTTGGTTTGTAATTTGTAAAGTAATTAAAAACAAATTACAATAACATAAATTCACTCAAATACAAATTATTTATTTTATAAAATGCATTTTTAAAAAACTTAAATATAAAAGTTGCAAAGTAAACATGTAATTATACCTTAAAATTTTGGGTATTTTATCGAGTATTAAAAAAAACCGGTATCGGGTATAGGTTATAACCGGTTTCGAGTATAGGGTATGATCGGTTCCGGTTATTTTTTGGTCTAAATCGGGTACGGTTTCGGTTACGGGTATTGAGCTCAAAATGTATACCCTATCCAAACCCTACGGGTAGGTTCAGGTTCGGTTACAGGTATACAATACCCTGGTATAAAAATAATCAGTTTCAAGTTTTTTTATTAGGCCTGGTTCTGGATACAGGTTTTTTCTGCACCTAAGTGGATGATCGGCCGCCCTTCTCTTTCAACGTCAAGAAGACTTGTAGTTGGTTGGTGTGATTGGTGAATCATGGTCACTAGTGTTGTTAATGTAAATGATGATTGATGTAGGTAAATCTTAAAAAAAAATAGTTTAAGAACAATGTTACAAATAATAACGATAATAATAATAATAAAATTTATGTATAATAAAAACTAGGGGATTTCCTGCGCTTCACGATGGGAACTTTATCCGTGTTAGTTTGGTTCGTTATGATACCGAAATTCACTATAACAACCGAAAAAAAAACTAAAAAATGAAGGTTCAGTAATATCGATACGATGTTCAATCAGAGCGGGTTCAATTCGTCATAGTACTAGTATGATGCAGGCACCCGTATGACTTACGATACCAAAAAAATACTCTCTTCATTAATACAATTTCGTTTTCAACAAAAGTTAACGGAATGTAGAGAAACAAATTTAATACACCTTCAACTTTTTTTAAGAGTTAACGAAAACAGATTTGTGCATTAATAACCGCGTATTAAATAACATCATATATAGTTATTAGGCTGGACGGTATGGGGTTAGTCCCCGATTCGTCCTGGTCCGGCGCCGGAGCGCACACCGTGCCGCCCCCCTCCGTCCTCGTCCTCACCGTCAAGGTTTGGACGTTGGCGACGATGTAGATGAAGACAAAAATGGTGAGTTGTCCCATGCCTATTGACTGTTAAAAAAAATTAAAATAGTGGGGTAGGATCATCCTCTCATTTCCATTGTTTTTGTGGGATGGATCATCCTCCCAAGGACTATGATGTGGCGCCTAGGTGACGGATCATCATCCAAGGGAGGACCATCACCATACCATGTAGCCTTAGATATTACATATAGTTGTCGTATGTGTTTTTTCCCTTTTATTAAATGAAGATTATCGATTATAATATATAAATCAAATAATCATACAAACATGCTAGAAAATATCTAAATTACCTATGAATCAATGAATATATTATTTTTTGTCTGGAGTAAATAGGTTTTTCTTTTATTATTATTATTATTAAGATGGCAACCTCCTACTACTGTTCAAGTCCTTTAAAATTCTTATCAATATAGTGGAATTTCCGCGCTTTGCAACGGGCTACCGGTCTATATCAGTTTGGTTTGTTATAGTATTAAGTACGATAACGACACTCGGTATAACAACCAAAAGAGATATGCCTAAGTGGATATCGACATGTGTTATATATTGATCGAAAACCATAAAAACAAAAACATAATTGATGTTGTTTGGTCGGTATCAGTTCGATTCGTCACGCTACTGTTACCGTACCGACGCTTGCTATAACTTATATATATCGTCACGCCAAGAAAATCCCAAAAGAGTAAATGGTATCGGTAACGGTGTTGATTGGATGGTATTGGTTCGGTTCATTATAATAAAAAAAGCAAAACAAATTCATCTATATTTGAGTAGCTTGAACTAAGTTATATCGAATCATAAAAAACCAACCGTAAGGTCAAAATGTGTAGCAAATACAAATATATAACACAATTACATGAGTTCACATACGTTAAATTTGATAATACGAAAATTAAATTGTTATATAACTAGTAGATGCCCCGCCCGCGTTGCGGGGCGATGGCCGAATAATTCTCAATCAATTAGAAAAAAGACTACTATAATTTTGCTATGAAAAAAACGATGATAAGACCATCATTTTGGGCTCAGGGCAAAACTATAATTTTTCAGGACTAATGAGCCAGTGTTAGGCATCTAGAGTTATGCGCCGCCCGCGTTGCGGGGCCCTAAACCGAGTATTTCTTAGGTTAATAACATGTACGCCTTTATGTCGGTTAGTTATACATGTTACCTATAACACGATATCAAAAAAGATACATCAAGTTAACCAATTAAAGAAAAGCAGTACCATAGTTATGATAAAAAAAAGAGTTAAATGCCATTTTAGTCCCTGTGGTTTGGGCCATTTTGCCAGTTTAGTCCAAAGGTTTCATTTTTAACCTGTGGGTCCAAAAATGTTTCACACTTGCCATTTTAGTCCATTGGGTTAACTTCATCCATTTTTTCTGTTAACGAGAAGGCCAATTCGGTCATTTTATATGGCTGAATTGCCGTTTTAGTTAACAGAATTACATACAAAATGACCGAATTGGCCTTCTCGTTAACAGAAAAAATGGATGAAGTTAACCCAGTGGACTAAAATGGCAACTGTGAAACCTTTTTGGACCCACATGTTAAAAATGAAACCTTTGGACTAAACTGGCAAAATGACACAAACCACATGGACTAAAATGGCATTTAACTCTAAAAAAAATTAACTAAAACGATGACAAGCGTGTAATTTAGAGTTAGGGGCAAAACAATAACTTGTCAGGACCAATTAGCGAGTGCTAGGCAGCTATTTGGCATGAATAAAAAAAATTAAGTCAACAAAGTAAAATAAAACACTACCATGGTTTTGCCAAAGAAAAAAAACGATGGCAATATTGCAATTTTTAGCGGAGGTAAAATCGTAATTTTAAAATGGAGGCAAAATAATATTTTGAACTGAGGGCAAAACCATTTTTTTATTTTGAAATGGGGGCAAAATCGTAATATTTTAGCTGGGGGCAAAATCGTAATTTTTAGCTGGGGCAAAATCGTAATTTTAAACTGCGAACCAAATCGTAATTTGGCAGGACTCTAGCTGAGGGCAAAACCATAATTTTATTTTGAAGTGGAGGCAAAATTGTATTTTTTTTAACTTAGGGCAAAATCATAAATTTAAACAAGAGGCAAAAGCAAAATTTCATTTTGAATCGAAGGCGAAATCGTAATTTTACACCTGGGATAAAATTGTAACTTGGCATCACCTATAAATAACTATTATATGAAAAAAAAAAAAAAAAAAAAAAAAAACAAAGTCAGGCCGCCAAAAGTGGCCAACCAATTTACGTAACTATTCCTCGCTAACGTCATCAGCCTGGAAATGTTAGTATGTATAATATAATATTTAATATATAATATATAATTGATATTTTTTATTTCTTTTAATGGCAATATAAGTGGTATATTTATATAACTAGTTTTTTTTACTATCGCCGCGTTGCGGCGAACGTCTTTTGTTGTTAAGTCTGTGTTTACATGTGTTTTGAAATCCTACGAGCGCGTTGCGCACAGAAACCGCTGACAAGAATAAAAAGAAAATATAGAAAAAAAAACACTAAAAGATAACCAAAAGAAAATCAACCAAAAAAGTTGTATGGTAATAATGTTGTTCGTATGAAACATGTGGTCAGATTGAGTAAATGATACTGGGTACCGGTACCGAATTTCCCGAACCGAAAGATCTTAAGTACCAATTCAGTACGACTTTTGGCGTTCCTGGTACCGGTTC
Source organism: Helianthus tuberosus (assembly GCA_030545235.1). NCBI lineage: Eukaryota > Viridiplantae > Streptophyta > Magnoliopsida > Asterales > Asteraceae > Helianthus > Helianthus tuberosus. The sequence goes on along the minus strand of CM060432.1, from coordinate 127,906,833 downwards.
GCTACCGTTTTTTACCTTCATATACAGGTACCGTAATTGGTATTTTCGGTACCAGTACCGATTCGGTATTGGTTGGCACGGAGCTCATCCCTACCCCTGAAACTAAAAAAAGAAATCATTAAAAGTTGAAGAAAATAAACAAAAAAATTTGCACGATACCGTTGTTGTTTGTGATCAGGGATGAGCAAATGGTACCGGGTGGCAGTACTGAATTTCCCGAACTAAAAGTGTAACACCCCAACCCGGAAGGGCTGACGTGTCACAATAACAGTATCATAAACAAAAGTCATAATTCCATTTATTTATTTATTGGACAAGGATACAACCGCATTACAACTAAACTTAAGGTTAATATACAAGCGGAGACATTAGACTTAATTAACTAACATCTTCAGATTTATTCCTAGGCTTTATTCTTCTCTCTTTTCCCCGCCCAAAGTAACATGCGGACCTGTATATACAAAAATTTACGGAATGAGCCGAATGCTCAGTACGGAATATTAGGCTCAAATAACAAATAACGCTTTATAGAATTGTTATTCGGATGAAACTTAATGCAAATAACGTACCTTCATAATCATATCTTACGGATGTACCCATGAGCAAACTTAAAACGTGACAATACACAGGTAGCTACTCCTGCATAATTATCACATGAGATGGCGAATTGGCATACCCGTTATCCACCTCCTTAACTTAAATCCTAGGATCGATCCATACGCCTCCTAATAGCCTTATGTACCACACTTGTACTTAAGAGACGCCGTGAACTGATCTCTCCGTCACGGGAGGAGCACATGTTGTCGATGCCGCAACAACATGCTCGTGGGACACTCCACGAGAAGCGATACTCAGGGTATCAGAGTACAAATGGATTTATTCCCATAACTTATAAAACTTATTTTCATAACAAGACGTAACATATATTGGAACATGCGATAATGAGTACAACTAACAGAATACTATCGCATGACATGAAATCTAAATTCAATGTTTATGATTTGAATAGGAATCTAACGGACTGTCAATTGAATCGATAATCAAAGACGCGAGGAGTTTTTGAAAGATATATGAATTTAATGGGTTATAACAATTTGAATATGAAGCAATAAGGAGTGGGGTAAGGATCCGTACCTTAACAATTCCAAAGTTATGCTACCTTGTGATAATATTTCAGATTTATACGGGCAGAGTTTAGACTACTGATTAGTCTTTTAACCTAATTTAAATAACATGCACACAACTAGGTTAGTAACTTAATACAGCTTTTACGATAACTCACGAGATCAAATTCTCACAACGAACGACAAAGTGCGATACTTTATCCATCGAATTAACGACGAACGACAAAGTACGATACTTAAACATCCATCGAATTAACGACGAACGACAAAGTATAACCCTAATGTGGGCAGCACTTAAACATCCATTGGATATATTGATCGATCGGACAATGAATCGTAATAGCGATCGAGTTATTACCCTGTTCTGCAGCACCCCGCTATACTTAATTAGTGTTTCGTGTGTGTTAATTGTGATAATCAGACGATAACTCGATGCCTGAAACGAATTTCTTTGTGGAATGAACACCAGAAATCGAGTGCCAATGTCCTGTATTTATAGTCGAATTTTGCCCCCCCTTACGGACCGTAACAACCCTTGCGCACCGTAACATTAATTTACTTACGGTGCGTAAGGAACACCTAAGCACTATAGGGTTGCCACGCGTGGGACTAGCCTAGCTGAGTCGACAGTTTTTAAAATTTCAACTTCGTCCGCAAGTTATTAAGATAATCATCAAGTAGGGAATACCCCCCTGAGTTTTAGGGGCCCTAATCCTGATTCTGAAATTTCTGAAAATTCTAGGGTTTGTACAGAATTACTTGGGTGTCTTAATTAGGGTTTTCTAGTGGGTAATTTATAAATTATTATTATTCTTTTTATTTCTAGAATAATGATTTTAAATTTATGGTCATTACAAAAAGATTTTCAAAATCAATTCAATACCGACTTTTGGTGTTTTCTATACAAGGATGCTGTCGATTTTTATCTTTATGTACCGATAACCGTACTGGTATTTTCGATACCAGTACCGGTTGACAAAAGCTTATCTAACTTAAAAAGTAAAGAAGATAATAAAACTATTAAATAAAACCGTATATATTATTATAACTTTTTCTATTTTTCTAATATATAGGACTACTGTACTGGTATTTTCGATACCAGTACCGGTTGACATAAGTTTATCTAACTTAAAAAGTAAAGAAGATAATAAAACTATTAAATAAAACAATATATACTATTATATTTTTTTTCTATTTTTCTAGTATATAGAACTACTGTTCAAAACTTTGAAAATTTAATATATAGAAGAATGAATTGTGTTTTTAGCTGAAACTCTAGTGCCTAAACCATGATAATGCATGTCAAAATAATTTATAAAAATAAAAAACCCACCAATATGTAGCTCTATAAAAAGAAAATAAAAAACCATAAAAAAAGCTACCATAGCACCATCCAATAACATTAATTATGTTACTGTATATCCTCTTTGAATTTGTATGTATATATAATATAATATAATAGTAAAGATCAATGCAATAATAACAAAATTATATTTTTTACAAGTAGATGTAAAAACAAATCAAATGCTCAAGAACTATCTATGAACCGTTCGAAGGAAAGATACAAATGAACATAAACAAAAGTTTTTTTTTCTCATTTAATCAAATATATGAATATGAATACACGTCTCGCTCGCGACCAGACTTCAAAAAATTTCCAAGAATTAGAATTTAGAAATATAGTTCGAAATTATTTCTTCTTTCAAAAGCATATTATGCTTATTTTGACTCAAAGACAAATCTTTCTTCTGATATTTGGTGATTATCTAATCGTAGAATAAGTGATGATCCGATGGTTCTTACCCAGGGAATCTTTGGGCTTAACTTAGTATTTTTTTATTTTTTTTTGAAAAGACTTAGTATTTTTATTGAATCATCATGGTTCTAGTATGAATCTAAAGTATGATTCGATTCATTGGGTCTTGACAAGAGAATCTTATCAATTTAAACGAAACATATGTAATAACTATTATAGACAAAAACAAATAAAGGAAAAAAGAAAGAAATAGAGAAGAGAGAATTCAAGAGGCCGAAATCATTCATCGATGTTTATATACATTCAATTTTTTTAATTTGTTATAAGATTTAATCAAATGTTAGAACCTCGGCCATCAATGATTCACCTTGAACCCTTGCTTAATCCCTAATTCGTTTTTGACTTTTCTGTAAGATTAAATATATTATGTTTAATATTTAATCTAGTAGCCATTATAATCATTTACATAATATAGATCAAAATATATAACAACCTATTAAATAATTAGTTGGTAATTGTTGATGGACCATATTACCCTTATTAACTAATTAGGTTTCCTCCTGAGTGCTTATATAAGGAGACTTATGTAGAGGTTAAAGGGTTACACAGTTACACACTTAGACATAACCTAATAATCATAACATCATCGACCTCTTCTCCAAACCGAATCCCCTATTCGGTTTAATCATCACCATCATCAGTCAGCACCCTAAGGAGGAACCAGATCACCTTGACAAAGATGTCGAACTCCATGTCTTCTTCCCTCACTGGATTCTCCACTGCACTGCCTGCGGTGACAGGTATGTTTTCATGTTTTCCCTTACGTTTAAACAGAACCGATCCACATGTGGTATCAGAGCATATGTTGATTAGTCGGTTCTATTTTGTATCCGTAAATCTGGAATAAAACTGGAAAACAGAATTGAAACCCTAATAAAATTCGGTTTTATCACCCGAGATACCATTCCGGGTCTGTCTCGGATCATGTGCTCATTCTTTGTTACTGTTCGGAAATCAGAATATTCAAAATATGTTTAAATGTGTGAATAATTTCCAGATTTCGGATGAATGTTTGAATATTTTTTTTAGGGTTCATCGCGTATTCATGAGAAAATTTGAAAATTCCCTTAGTTTTGGAATGGATTTAGGATTTTTGGGTGTTTGTTCCTGTTTGATTTATTTTTATCTAATTAGAATTTTCGAAATCTGTTATTTTATTAATGGATATAATTTTGAAATCAACAGATAAATATAATTAGCAATTAAACAGGAAACTTAATCCCATAATCCCTGAAATTTCGGATTTAAACCTTATCAATTATTAACTGCCTAAATTAAGGATTTGACAGCTTGAGGAACACATTTCGGATAATCATTTCGGACCTCATTTCGGACTAAGCGTCCATTACGGATCAACATCTGCCTGATCATTACGGACCATCACGGATCATTTCGGAATAATCATTTCGGACTAAGCGTCCATTACGGATCAACATCTGCCTGATCATTTCGGACCATCACAGATCATTTCGGACTAAGCATCACCATTTTGGATGAATACAAGACATAATTCATCCGAAATCATTCATCCGAAATCATCCGACTTACGCGTTTTGGACACATCCGAGATCATTCGAAATCATTCATCTCGGATGAATCCAAGACATGATTCATCCGAAATAATGAGTGTTCATAAAGTGCCAAGACTTATCCGAAATCCCTTCACTTTATTAAGCAGTTAATATGATAATGTTTTACAAAACCCAAATAGCCTAACTTGAATGAGCTTCTGATGTATCATTTCTGGCCAAAGCTGATTTGATACATCTACTTATCATTCAAGTATTACGAAAGCTATGTTAAGTGTGCATCATAAACATGAATGTCTTAATATCTGGCCAAAGCTGATTTAATTCCTTCATAGATAACATACTTAACAAGTGCATAACTAAAGTGATTGTCTCAATTTCTGGCCAAAGCTGATTTGTTACAATCATTTTGCACACATGCTTAAATGATTACACTTCTGGCCAAAGCTGATTTGTCTTCATTTAAGTAGAATTTTAACTAAGTCTATTTTTTTGATGTTAGTAATAGACAATATCACAGCTTCATAATTAAAATGGTCATTATTTATGCCTGCCTTAGTATAACGTGCCCTAAGATCACATTAGAACTTCTTCCTTAGTATCATAACTTGCTCATCTTATTTCCACTATCAGCACCCAATTGCGGGATTCCACCTTTGACTGGTGATAACTTTGCTGCATGGAAGGATGCTCTCATGCTTACGCTTGGGCTGCTGGATTTCGATTATGCCTTAAGAGAGAATAAGCCAGCGGACCTTACTACTCAAAGTACTGCTGCTGAGCAGTTGACTCATGAAAAGTGGACTAGGTGTAACCGCAAGTCTCTCATGTTCATGAAGTAGTCCATCAGCAATGCAATCAGATGAGCTATTCCTGATTCTGAAGATGCTAAAACCTACTTGGCTTCTGTGGAGGCGCAGTTTAAGGGGACATCTAAAGCACACGCTAGTACCCTTATTCTCAAGCTGGTGACGACTAAGTATGATGGGAGGAGCGGCATTCACGAGCACATCATGATGATGAATGACATGGCCAATAAGCTGAAGGGGCTGGAAATGGAAATCAGTGATGGTTTTCTCGTTCATTTCATCATTACTTCGCTTCCTTCGTCCTTTGAAGCATTTAAGATAAATTACAACACTTAGAAGGACAAATGGACGATGAGTGAGCTGGTCGCCATGTGCGTACAGGAGGAAGAACGTATGAGGATGGATCGTACTACTGATGTTGCTAACTTCACCACCTCCAACTCTAAGAAGAGGAAGAACAATCATCAGAGGAAGGATGCTTCAAAAGTCCAAAGGCCCAATCCTAATACAAGTGCACCTTCCAGCTCTAAGAACTCCTTAGGCAGAATCCACTACAAGTTCTGTAAAAAGACAGGACATATGCAGAAGGAATGCCCTGATTTTAAGGAGTGGCTGGCTAAGAAAGGTAACGATTATTTTATGATACTCGAGTCCTATAATTTAAGTGTTCCTGCTAATTCTTGGTGGTTTGATTCTGGTTCTATGGTTCATGTTACCAATTCAACTCAGGGATTCCTTACAATCCGGAAGCTGGAAAGAAACCAAAGAACGCTTAAGGTTGGGGATGATCGAGAATTAGAAGTGAAGGCCATTGGAACATTACAATTATTTATGAAAACTGGTTTATGTATTAAACTTTATGATACCTTATATGTTCCTGAGGTAACTCGGAACCATGTATCAGGACCAAAGTTAGACATGGACGGTTTTATTGTTTCCCATGGTCATCGCAAACTCTCTATCCTCTATGATTCTGTTCTTTATGGTACTGGTATTCTGGATGGTGGTCTCTATAGATTAGAACTAGATGATAATTTTTCCAAATCTTTGTTGTCATATAACATTAATGAATCACTCACAAAGATGAAAGAGAAACGAGACTTAGAGACTTCGTCCATGTTGTGGCATCAACATTTAGGCCACATCTCAAGAGAACGATTAAATCGTCTCGTAAAGGATGAAGTCTTACCTCCTCTCGATTTCTCTGATTTTAGAACATGTGTCAAATGTCTTAAAGGTAAAATGACATTAGCGAATAAGAAAGGTACCACTAGGAGCTCTAATTTATTAGAACTCATTCATACTAACATTAGTGGTCCCTATCAAATCGCTGGCATAACAGGACATACTTCATTTATCACTTTCATTGATGATTATTCTCGTTACATGTACTTGTATCTTATTAAGGAAAAGTCTGAATCTCTTACAACTTTTAAAGATTATAAGGCTGAAGTTGAAAAGCAATTAGATCGTCAGATTAAAGTTGTGAGATCAGATAGAGGCGGTGAATATTATGGAAGACATACTGATGTGGGTCAAGCCCCTGGTCCATTTTATGAGTTTTGTAAGGGCTAGGGGATTGTGAACCAATACACCATGCCTAGTACACCTCAGCAGAATGGTGTCGCTGAACGAAGAAATTGTACCCTTATGAACATGGTGCGCAGTATGTTAGCCAACACTAATTTACCATTATTCCTCTGGACTGAAGCGTTAAAAGCAGCTGTTCATATACTCAATAGAGTTCTTTCTAAGTCTGTCCCTAAAACTCCTTATGAACTTTGGACAGGAAGGAAACCGAGTCTTAAATATATGAAAGTATGGGGCTGTATTGCTGAAGCAAAACTTTACAATCCTTTCCTAAGGAAACTTTACCCTAAAACAGTTACCTGTTTCTTTATCGGGTATCCTGAAAACTCAAAGGGTTATCGTTTCTATTGTTCTTCTCATGTCACCCGTATTGTTGAAACCAAGCGTGCTGCGTTCCTGGAGGATTTCAAGGTCAGTGGGAGCAGTACAACCCTTACGAAGAATTGCAAGAAGTACAAGACGCGGGGGGGGGGGGAGACTCGTCGCTTACCATTACTCCGATTACTCCTCTTGTACCCAATGCAACTACTGTACCTGAAGCTACTGCACCAACTCCAAATTTAACTCCACAATTAGAACCCATTATACCTCATAACGAAGGCATATCAAACACTCAAAACCAAGACAACGTTGAACCCGATAATCAACTCAGGAGGTCATCTAGGCAAAGAAAGCCCACTAATTGGGATGATTATGTTACCCACCTGACTGAAATGGATCCCGGAAAGCTCAATGATCCTATCTCTTACAATGAAGCCATTAGCAGTGATCTGTCTTCTAAATGGAATAAAGCAATGATTGATGAGCTTGAATCCATGAAGAAAAATGACGTTTGGGATTTGGTATAATTACCCAACGGTGTCAAATATAACAATCCTAAATAAACCGACACCCTCGAATTATTTCCGACACCCTAATATATTTTAAAATATCCCAATACGTCCTAAAATACTCCCCATACGTAAAAAGGGGCCCCGAATACCCTAAATATTATCAAAAATAATTAAAAATTGAATTTTTAGGTTTGTCGTGGGCCGCGTAAACCTCTTAAAGGTCTTACGCGGGCCGTGTGAGATCAAAAGTGTGGCGCAGCCCGGTGATGACACGTGTAACACCTCGTAATTTCATGTCCAATACAATAACGACACGTGTCATAAGCTTTAGACGTGTAACAGATTACTTATGAGGGACTAAAGTTGACAAACGAAGAATGTACGTGTATAAAAGGATTCAAAGTGTCAACAATTGATAATTATACCTTTCAACAACCCTACACGATGCTTACAACCATAAACGAATGATTTATGAGGCGTATGAAGCCATTTGTAAAAGAACGTGAGAGATTACAAACTACAGGGGTGAAATGTGTCAACATGTTTAATTTATACCTCTGAGTGACCTTTTAGCAAACTCGAAGCTTTGTAACGATTAATTATGCTCACTAGAATAAGTGGTAAAAATTTCACAAAGTTTCGATAAAGTATGAGAAAGTTATGATAACATTCGTATGTAAGGAGTTAAAAGCATCAACATTGAAATTTAAGGCTTTTCGGTGATCATAAAGTTAACCAAGGACTTAACAAAGTTTGGTTATGTCTTAAGGTCCTTAGAAATCAATTTGATGGGTTAAAAGCAAATATGGAAGTTAAAACCACTTTTAAAAGGACCAGGGACTGAATTGTAATTGTTGAAACTTGTTTAACCTGTTCTGGACATCCATACCGGCCGCGTAAGCCCCCTGGGGACTCTTACGCGGGCCGCCTGGGACTGCCAGCGACAGAAAAGCTTGGCAGCTGCCTGTTAAGGCTATGCAACCGACTTTGATGCATTGTTTTACATACCAGGGGCTGCCCCAATGGTATTACATGCAATAGAGACACATGGGGACATCATATAACACCTATAGACTTGCTTGGCATGATCTAGTTGCATCAAAATCCCTATATAAGAAGCTCTATTGTTGCAACATTGGACACTTGCATTTCAAAACTTTCATAACTTCATCTCTGGAGGTTCCTGAAGCTCAAGACCAATTCCTAGTGATCATTAGTCGTGCATAGGACTTCAGTAAGTGTCCTTAACCTTCCTTAATCCAGTTTTACTTAGTTTATTAGCCTAAAGTCAAACCGTCGTAATTAAGGTTTGACTTCGGGATTAATTAAAATTTGTCCAGTCAAATCTCGAATTGAAAGTACCTATGAATTGGTAATTATGTGGGTAATAAACTCTTAAAAGGGCACTCTCTAATTCCCACTCTAACTAGGTCAATTGTCGGGTCAAACTTGATTAGAAAAAGTCAACAGAAAGCAATTTTTCAAATAAATGCATAATTAACAATGTAGAAGCCATGCAACCTGTTTTATCACTAATATAACTTGGTAATTAATGTAAGAACATGTCTAAACATGTTCAACCCGACAATTTTCAGTATAAGCTCGGTTCGGAACCGAAAGTCGCATATGTTGACATTTGCTTTGACTTTCAGTTCTGACCCATTAGAGCATATTGTAGAAATGCCTTAGAACTTTAATAGAACCAAGTTACATGTTAGTATAACCCTCTGTGATTATACAACTTGGTTCATTAGTTATCCGATTCATCTGCATGTTTCCGTTATATGCCTAAATGTTGACTATTATGCCAATTTGACCTTAAAAAAAGAATTTTGAAAATGTGAGAGGACAATTATCTTTATTACTGATTTATAAACATGTCCCTAAATTTTCACATCAGTTGGAGGTCTAGATTAAGAGTTATGCTCAATAGCGTAATTTAAAAGCTTTTTATTAATTAAACCGCGTAATTAGCATAGAGCCCATCTAAACCCAATTTTTGATACCAAACTTTTTACCTACTGATGTAAAATAATATTTTGTGATTTTTGAAGATTTTTATTTATTTTTAGGCTGAGCATAACATAGGGTTATAGCTTTGATTCGGTAATTGTCGGTTTTGCCCTTTTGGCTTATAAAATGAGTTTTACATAATATTTTGATACCAAACCTTTTGCTACTGATTTTATATAATAAATAAAATATTTTGAGTCTTCTGGAATGATAAAAATATCAGCTTTTCTTATAAAACCCGGAAATCGCTTAAAACCGCCTTTTTACACGCTTTAAGCGCATAGTATGTATAAAAAAAAACTATTCTAAATATATAAGACTTAATACCTACTGATATTTTTAGTAAATTTTTATATGCTAACAGTAAGCAAAATTTTTTAAACTCAGATTCCCTGTTTTGACCTTTAGAGCCTATGTGAAATTACCAAAATGCCCATACGGTGCATAGTTTAGTTATAAAAGGTAAATTTCACCTATATACCATACCCTACTGTTATGAATTATAAAAATAAGTATTTTTACTGAATATAACAGACCTGAAACTCAGATTTATGTTTAAACTCTTTTATAAGCTTTAAAATGACCAAAATGCCCCTACGGGGCATAGTTTGAATTTAAATCCTTTTTGGGCATAATGGAAGGTATCCTACTGATATCACAATATATTTAAGGCATATTAACTTAGGAAATATGTATATGACTCTTATGGTTACCCGTTACGCATTTTTCGCGTTCGGTTCGGTTTATGTAACTAGTTTGCATAAATTTACCAAAACGGGTCAAACCTTATCATTTTTATCTCAAAATCCAGAATGTGTTTAGTTTACCCATATTATACAAGTCTTCAAACTTGTCGGGTCTAAATCTCATTCTATTCCGGTCTTCGCTTAATCGTGCGTTCGAACCATATATCTTCTTTTAAAACTAACCGGTCTAAGTTTAGGCTTGATTAAGACCCGTTAGGAATCTAATAGGTTATTAAAACCTTCGTTCCAGATTAGGGGACCAGTAAAAGCTATCTGCACTTGCTGATTGAATACGGTTGAGATAAATTTGAATATTTGCTCAGGTAAATACTTTTAACTTATTTTCCCTATACGGGCTTGGGATACGGTATTATAATAATACCGCTTGGTCGGGTATGTAGTCATTTAAATCGGATTGTGATTAATGCATTTACATAACTCGTTTTATTCTGTATTTTATTTGGTGTATGGCCTTTGGGGGTTAAATGACCATGTCCCGGATATCCTTGGCATCATTCAAAGAAATGGCCACGACCTAAGCACGGGGTGTAAGCATACACCTGACAGTTGCATATGTAAAAAATGGTAATCCACTTAAAGGAATCAACCTTGTGGGCATTATACCTGTGGCGTGTCAGTTAATCTTAACCGGCTCTTCTAACCGGCTCTGATGGACGACAAATAAGTAAAACTGTATACAAGATTATTTTTAAATAATTGTCCCAAGTTATAAAAGATATTTTGTGCCTTGTGCATTCAAATCAATTTTCTTAAATATTTTCAAAATGAGTCAATTAATTGTATTTACCAGTGTAAACTGACGTATTTTCCAAAAAGGCTAAGTGCAAGTACTAGACGAAATAGGCTAGCTACTCCTGGCATCATTAATCAAGTCTTGCAAGCTCTAGATGTTAAAGTCTGTTGAACAATAATCTTTTTATCTTTCGATCCGCCTGTGGATCCATTACAGTCCGTTGTGATACTTTGATATTACTATTTATTCGGTTTGTAATGTGATTCACCTTTTTCTTCTGCTGTGCATTTAAAATTGTGTTGTTTGACTATGATGATATCAACTACGTCACGATACTCCCCACCGGGCCCATCGGTAATACGTGGAAATATCGGGGTGTGACAGGTTGGTATCAGAGCCAACGTTGAGTGAATTAAACACTAGCCTTTTGTGTTTAATCTCAATGACACAGTTTGCACAATCCTCGACTTCCGAGTCTAGACAAAGAACTTAGGATTAATCCAAATTTGTTTTATTTCTAACTTTGTCCTTTATATTCTTTGTTGTGTCCTTTATTTGTTTTGACAGGTTCAACAAGATGCCACCTAGATTTCGTGGAAGAGGTAGAGGCAAGGGGCCACTCGTCGCCCGCAATGATCATGAGGCCGAGCCATCACACCGGCGAACACCATCTGATTCTCTAAGCCAAAGTCCTCAAGAAAACCGGAGGACCCATATAGAACCTGCAAGGCGCTCGATCTCGCTGAGCTCCTCACCCTCATACCTAAACTCTTACGGGCCTCAATCGGAAAATGAGCCCCACAACTCACACCATTCTTTCATACCCCTGCAAAGCCATAACTCACCCTTCAACGACCCAACGCCCTATTTTCAGAGCCGGTTCAACCCGGCAAACCTTATTGAAGAGCCAATGGATTATAACCCGTTGGGACCAGAAGACCATTTCTCCATGGATATGGAGGAAGATCCGGAACCTGCCCAACCGCCAACCGGGACACCCACACACCCCATCGAGATTTCGGATGGGTCACCTTTTCTCGGATCACCTTATAGCGGTCCCAACAGCTATGAGGCGAGGTTTAACCAGATTGACTGGGTGTTTACTCCCACTTACCACAACTCACCGCAGCAACAGCAGCCACAGCAGGATCCCTCTGAGGATTCCCGTTTTGTAGCGGTCACTCCGCCACCACCACCAGTGCAACAACAGCCTCCGGAGCCACTGAGGCGTAGTAGATCAACCGCACGGATGTCCGTGCGAGGGGGAGTACGCATCAGCACCCCTCAACCATCTAGTGGCAGTCATTATCCGCCACTATACGAAGACCCACAGATGGGTGGGCCTTCGAACCCTGTTTCTGAGGTGCAGTCTGCGCCGGTCGCACCGCCACCAGTGGGTTATAACAACCCAATTCCTACATACGCCAGTTCAGCGGCGTACAACCCATTTGAGCAGCCGGCCCACACCAACTACAACTATGCCGAGGCTGACCCATACCTGGTAGCGGCAAACTACAATGCCCTTCACCCGGAAGGACCCTTTGGAGTCACATATCAAGCTAGATATCCACACTATGGGTACCCACCCTATGGGTATCAACAACCACCACCTCCTCAACCTCCGTTGTTTCAGCAGCCCCCGCAGCCGCCAGTGATATCGCCACCGCAGCATCAGGAGATTCTTCAAAGGTTGAGTCAGGTGGAGGATGAGGTTCAGGAAGAGCGTAGGCAAAACCGAGGAATTTTCAAGGGTCTGGAGAGCTTAATCAAGGGGAAGACCAAAAAGGGTCATTAAATCCTTTATTGTTTATTGTATTTCTTTAATGTTTAATCAGTCCCTGCGTGGACATCTGTTTCTGTAATCAGTCCCTGCGAGGACTTGTATTTCCTGTTAGCCCCTGCGTGGGCATGTCTTTCTGTTAGCCCCTGCGTGGGCATGTCTTTCTGTTTAACCCCTGCGTGGGTATGTTAGGTTTGTTTAACCCCTGCGTGGGCATGTTATTTCATTAGAAGTCCCGTTTAGGGCAAACTTGTATTTCTTAATTTGTGGTGGAATGATAAAATTTAAATTTTCATTTTTAATTATATGCATAAATATAAAATATGAAATAAATGAAAAATAACATTTCTTTTGTAAGATCTATCATTATAATAAAATGACAAAATCTAAAAAGGGACAAGACCTAGCCATGTGTCATCTTAAGACAGGGCCAAGATGGTAGCTCCCCAAATTTGATTCAGATCCTTATTAACATCTCAATTTAGGTTTGTTTTGCATCGAATATTAAAAAGAATCTTAAAGGTAAAACCTAGCCACATGTCATTCTAGATATGGCCAAGATGGTAAAACCTATTTAAAAGATTCAAATCCTTGTTAACATCTGTAAACATGTTAACACTCTTGGCAAAATGTGATTCGATAAAATCGCATAAGTCATTCTTAAATTGGATTATTCCAATTCCCTCCTTATTTATATAATCACCCATTAGGGATGAAGTGCCTACGGGCAATAATCACCGTCCTTTGAGACTAAAGACAGTGATGGTCCACGACTCCCTGTCAAGACAAGGTAATGAACTTTGATTCAAGCCTTAATGCCTCGATTCTATAAAATCCTGGCTTATAAATTAAATCTGTCCTTGTGACTTGCCTTTTTGTGCTATTATTATTTTAAATATAACTAAGGATCACTATAATGAAAATCCTGAATAAGAATACTTAACAAATTAACCAATATGGTTCTTTAATACCATGGTTAATAAATTACCAAGATGACAAACCTATTATATACCTCTATGAAATTATTGTCATCCTTTAATGTAGTAATCAAGCTACATGGCTGAGTCTGAAGAAGTCAACAGTCATCCAAGGGAGAATCATGATACCACCAGGATTAACGTAACTGGTGCGGAACTTCAAGCGCTGATTGATAATGCTGTTACCAAGGCCATAGATAGGCAGTTTAACGAGTCAAGTGGTACTCGGAGCAGGACCTTATCAGTACCCCATTCTAAACCTAAGACTCACTCTGAGGCTCATAGTAAGCCACCCTCAAAACATAATGGATCAAGGAGGGATGACGATCATCACTCCTCAAATCAGCATAGTGTTCCATCGAAGAAGATTGAGCTCAAACGAGAACCACGTGGTAAGTCCTGTACCTACAAATATTTCGTCTCCTGCAAGCCCAGGGATTTCACTGGGGAAAAAGGAGCTATCGACTGCATGACGTGGTTAGACGAGATGGACACCATAGTTGACATTAGTGGTTGTGCCGATAGGGATGTGGTGAAGTATGTATCTCAGTCGTTTAAAGGAGAAGCACTAGCCTGGTGGAGGTCACTAATCCAGGCTACTGGGAAGATCCCGTTGTACAATCTGTCATGGGAACAGTTTGTTGCACTCATCAAAGAGAATTACTGCCCTACGCATGAGGTTGAGAAGATTGAGTCCGACTTCTTATCATTGGTGATGAAAAATCTAGATTGTCAAGCTTACCTCACCAGTTTCAATACCCTGTCTCGACTGGTTTCGTATCTGGTAACACCGGAACCCAAGCGAATAACTCGATTCATTGGGGGTTTAGCCCCAGAGATCAAGGCCAGTGTCAAGGCATCACGACCTGCTACTTTTAGGTCGCAACTGACCTATCTTTATCTCTTACCTTGGATGCGGTCAGGCTAAGATCATAAGAATTCGGATGAAGGTAAGAGAAAATGTGAGGACGATAACTCACGATGGTCTGAGAAGAAGTTTAAGGGGACCACAGACCACAAGAAGAAGTTTGGGTCTAGCAAGGGTAGCCAGCAAGCAGATGAAAAGCCAAAGTGCAAAACCTGCAAGAAATGTCACTTCGGAAAATGCAGGTTTGAATCCAAGTCTCAGTCAAAACCATCTGCATGTGGGTTATGCAAATCCAAGGAGCACAAGACGATAGAGTGCAAGAAGATAAAGGAAGCAACGTGCTATAACTGTAACGAGAAGGGGCACATCAAAACCAACTGCCCTAAATATGCCAAAAAGCCTGAAGAAGTCAAGAAGACCAATGCAAGAGTCTTTCAAATGAATGCACGAGAAGCCGTTCAGGATGATAATGTGATCACAGGTACCTTTCTCATCAATGATGTTTTTGCAAGGGTATTATTTGATTCGGGTGCGGATAAGTCATTTGTAGATGATAAGTTTTGTAAGTTGTTGAATTTGCCTGTTAAAACCCTAAGCATGAAATATGAAGTAGAGTTGGCCGATGGTACCTTAGAAACCACGTCAACCGTGTTAGATGGATGTTTCATATCCATTAGGAACCACTCTTTTCCGTTATCCTTACTTCCTTTGAAGTTAGCTGGTTTCGACATAGTAATAGGCATGGATTGGTTATCTCATAACCAAGCCCAGATTGTTTGTGACAAGAAACAAGTGGTGATCAAGACTCCGTATGGTGAACCACTTACCATACAAGGGGATACTCAGTATGGGTTGCCTAAGCAAGTATCTGTTCTTAAGGCGTCAAGATGTATGAAGAAAGGTTGTGTCATTTATGTGGAGCAAGTGACCATTGATGAACCAAAACCCAGGGTTGAAAACATCCCTGTCATCTCTGAATATCCAGAAGTATTCCCTGAAGAACTACCTGGTTTACCCCCAGATAGGCAAGTGGAGTTCAGAATCGACATAATACCTGGAGCAGCACCTGTTGCAAGATCACCTTACCGGTTAGCCCCAACTGAGATGAAAGAGTTGAGAACTCAGTTGGATGATTTGTTGGCAAAAGGATTTATTAGACCTAGCTCATCTCCTTGTGGAGCACCTATTCTGTTTGTTAAGAAGAAAGATGGATCAATGCGGTTGTGCATTGATTATCGTGAGCTAAACAAGGTTACAATCAAGAACAGATATCCATTGCCCAGGATCGACGATCTGTTCGATCAATTGCAAGGGGCAAGTTACTTCTCTAAGATTGACTTAAGGTCTGGTTACCATCAGCTGAAGGTTAGAGATGAAGATGTGCACAAGACTGCATTTAGAACTCGTTATGGTCACTACGAGTTCTTAGTGATGCCTTTTGGGCTCACTAATGCACCAGCAGCGTTCATGGACCTCATGAATCGTGTTTGCAAACCCTACTTGGACAAGTTTGTCATTGTCTTCATTGATGACATTCTTATTTATTCGAAGAATCAGGCTGACCATGAGAAGCACCTTTGGTGTATTCTTAAACTGCTTCAACAATAGAAACTCTATGCCAAGTTTTCAAAGTGTGAATTTTGGCTTCGTGAAGTCCAGTTTCTTGGACACGTGGTTAGTGAGCATGGTATCCAAGTGGATCCCGCTAAAGTTGAAGCTATCATGAATTGGCAAGAGCCAAAGACGCCCACAGAAATCCGTAGCTTTTTGGGTTTGGCAGGATACTATAGGCGATTTATTGAAAACTTCTCAAGGATTGTTGCACCCCTAACCTCACTAACCCGCAAGAATATCAAGTTTGATTGGGGTCCTAAGCAGCAAGAGTCTTTTGACATTCTTAAACAGAAGTTGAGCAATGCTCCTGTGTTGACATTGCCTGATGGAATAGAAGAATTTGTAGTATACTGTGACGCATCACACACCGGTATGGGATGTGTGCTAATGCAAAAAGGCAAGGTTATTGCCTATGCTTCTCTACAGTTGAAGGTGCACGAGAAGAATTACACCACCCATGATTTGGAGTTGGGTGCCGTTGTGTTTGCACTAAAACTTTGGAGACATTATTTATATGGCACCAAGTGTGATCTATTCTGATCACAAGAGCCTTCAGTAATTGTTCAATCAGAAGGATCTGAACATGAGGCAGCGTCGGTGGATGGAGACTTTGAATGATTATGATTGTGAAATCTGATACCATCCAGGTAAGGCGAATGTGGTCGCCGATGCTTTAAGCAGAAAAGAAAGGGTTAAGCCCATAAGAATCAATGCCAAGAGCATTGAATTAAAGAACAGTTTAAATGAAAGATTGTTAGCCGCTTAGAAGGAAGTTGTATTAGAAGCTAACTATCCTGATGAGAAGTTAGGAGTAACTGCTGAGCAGTTATCTCAAGGCAAGGATGGAATTCTGAGATTAAATGGATGAATATGGGTTCCAATTTATGGAGGACTTCGGGATGTTATCCTCCAGGAAGCCCACAGTTCTAAGTACTCCGTTCATCCTGGAGATGATAAGATGTACCAGGATCTGAAGGCAAATTTTTGGTGGATAGGCATGAAGAAGTCTATAGCTACATATGTAGCCAAATGTTTGACGTGCGCGCAAGTTAAAGCTGAACACCAAAAGCCGTCAGGTTTGCTACAACAGCCTAAACTTCCCACTTGGAAGTGGGAAATGGTGACAATGGATTTTATCACCAAGTTACCAAAGACGAAGAGAGGAAATGATACTGTTTGGGTTATAGTGGATAGACTGACTAAGTCAGCCCACTTCTTACCTATTAAGGAAACACACAGCTCATATAAGTTAGCTCAGCTGTACGTGGATGAGATTGTATCTCTCCACGGAGTGCCAGTATCTATCATCTCTGATAGGGATACAAGGTATACATCGCATTTCTGGAAAAGCTTTCAGCAATCCCTAGGTACTCGATTGAATTTCAGCACTGCATATCATCCTCAGACGGATGGTCAAAGTGAACATACTATACAGACACTCGAGGATATGCTACGAGCTTGTGTTATTGACCTAGGTGGAAGCTGGGATGATCATCTTCCATTGATCGAATTTTCATATAACAATAGTTATCATTCCAGTATTCAAGCTGCACCTTTTGAAGCTTTATACGGAAGAAAGTGCAGAACGCCCGTTTGTTGGGCAGAAGTTGGAGATGTCCAACTAAAAGGACATGATATAGTCCTGGAGACGACATATAAGATTGTACAGATACGAGATCGTCTCAAAGCTGCCAGGGATAGGCAGAAAAGTTACGCAGACAAAAGGCGTAAACCTCTAAAGTTCGAGGTTGGTGACAAAGTGTTACTAAAAGTATCACCCTGGAAAGGGTAATGCGATTTGGTAAGAAAGGCAAGTTAAGCCCAAGATATATAGGACCATTCGAGATCATCGAATGTGTCGGAACGGTGGCTTATAAGTTAAATTTTCCAGAAGAGCTCAGTGGTATTCATAATGTATTCCACATCTGCAATCTGAAGAAATGTCTAGCTGATGAATCACTAGTCATACCACATACGGATGTGCACATAGATGAGAGCTAGAAATTTGTTGAAAAACCTTTGTCGATCGAGGATCGACGGGTTAAGAAGCTTCGAAGGAAGCATGTACCGATTGTAAAGGTTAAATAGGATGCCCGTAGAGGTCCCGAGTACACGTGGGAGGTAGAGTGCACAATGAAAGAAAAGTACCCTCATTTATTTCAGTAAATCTCGAGGTCGAGATTTCTTTTAAGGGGGTGAGGATGTAACACCTCGTAATTTCATGTCCAATACAATAACGACATGTGTCATAAGCTTTAGACGTGTAACAGATTACTTATGAGGAACTAAAGTTGACAAAGAAGAATGTACGTGTATAAAAGGATTCAAAGTGTCAACAATTGATAATTATACCTTTCAACAACCCTACACGATGCTTACAACCTTAAACGAATGATTTATGAGGCGTATGAAGCCATTTGTGAAAGAACGTGAGAGATTACAAACTACAGGGGTTAAGTGTGTCAACATGTTTAATTTATACCTCTGAGTGACCTTTTAGCAAACCCGAAGCTTTGTAACGATTAATTATGCTCACTAGAATAAGTGGTAAAAATTTCACAAAGTTTCGATAAAGTATGAGAAAGTTATGATAACATTCGTATGTAAGGGGTTAAAAGCATCAACGTTGAAATTTAAGGCTTTTCGGGTGATCATAAAGTTAACCAAGGACTTAACAACGTTTGGTTATATCTTAAGGTCCTTAGAAATCAATTTGATGGGTTAAAAGTGCAAATATGGAAGTTAAAACCACTTTTAAAAGGACCAGGGACTGAATTATAATTGTTGAAACTTGTTTAACCTGTTCTGGACATCCATACCGGCCGCGTAAGCCCCCTGGGGACTCTTACGCGGGCCGCCTGGGACTGCCAGCGACAGAAAAGCTTGGCAGCTGCCTGTTAAGGCTGTGTAACCGACTTTGATGCATTGTTTTACATACCAAGGGCTGCCCCAATGGTATTACATGCAATAGGGACACATGGGGACATCATATAACACCTGTAGACTTGCTTGGCATGATCTAGTTGCATCAAAATCCCTATATAAGAAGCTCTATTGTTGCAACATTGGACACTTGCATTTCAAAACTTTCATAACTTCATCTCTGGAGGTTCCTGAAGCTCAAGACCAATTCCTAGTGATCATTAGTCGTGCATAGGACTTTAGTAAGTGTCCTTAACCTTCCTTAATTCAGTTTTACTTAGTTTATTAGCCTAAAGTCAAACCGTCGTAATTAAGGTTTAACTTCGGGATTAATTAAAATTTTTCCAGTCAAATCTCGAATTGAAAGTACCTATGAGTTGGTAATTATGTGGGTAATAAACCCTTAAAAGGGCACTCTCTGATTCTCACTCTAACTAGGTCAATTGTCGGGTCAAACTTGATTAGAAAAAGTCAACAGAAAGCAATTTTTCAAATAAATGCATAATTAACAATGTAGAAGCCATGCAACCTGTTTTATCACTAATATAACTTGGTAATTAATGTAAGAACATGTCTAAACATGTTCAACCCGACAATTTTCAGTATAAGCTCGGTTCGGAACCGAAAGTCGCATATGTTGACATTTGCTTTGACTTTCAGTTCTGACCCATTAGAGAATATTTTAGAAATGCCTTAGAACTTTAATAGGACCAGGTTACATGTTAGTATAACCCTCTGTGATTATACAACTTGGTTCATTAGTTATCCGATTCATATGCATGTTTCCGTTATATGCCTAAATGTTGACTATTTATGCCCATTTGACGTTAAAACAAGAATTTTGAAAATGTGAGAGGACAATAATCTTTATTACTGATTTATAAACATGTCCCTAAATTTTCACATCAGTTAGAGGTCTAGATTAAGAGTTATGCTCAATAGCGTAATTAAAAAGCTTTTTATTAATTAAACGGCATAATTAGCATAGAGCCCATCTAAACCCAATTTTTGATACCAAACTTTTTACCTACTGATGTAAAATAATATTTTGGGATTTTTGAAGATTTTTATTTATTTTTAGGCTGAGCATAACATAGGGTTATAGCTTTGATTCGGTAATTGTCGGTTTTACCCTTTTGGCTTATAGAATGAGTTTTACATAATATTTTGATACCAAACCTTTTGCTACTGATTTTATATAATAAATAAAATATTTTGAGTCTTCTGGAATGATAAAAATATCAGCTTTTCTTATAAAACCCGGAAATCGCTTAAAACCGCCTTTTTACGCGTTTTAAGCGCATAGTATGTATAAAAAAACTGTTGTAAATATATAAGACTTAATACCTACTGATATTTTTAGTAAATTTTTATATGCTAACAGTAAGCAAAATTTTTTAAACTCAGATTCCCTGTTTTGACCTTTAGAGCCTATGTGAAATTACCAAAATGCCCCTACGGTGCATAGTTTAGTTATAAAAGGTAAATTTCACCTATATACCATACCCTACTGTTATGACTTATAAAATAAGTATTTTTACTGAATATAACAGACCTGAAACTCAGATTTATGTTTAAACTCTTTTATAAGCTTTAAAATGACCAAAATGCCCCTACGGGGCATAGTTTGAATTTAAATCCTTTTTGGGCATAATGGAAGGTATCCTACTGATATCACAACATATTTAAGGCATATTAACTTAGGAAACCTGTATATGACTCTTATGGTTACCCGTTACGCATTTTTCGCGGTCGGTTCGGTTTATGTAACTAGTTTGCATAAATTGACCAAAACGGGTCAAATCTTATCATTTTTATCTCAAAATCCAGGATGTGTTTAGTTTACCCATATTATACAAGTCTTCAAACTTGTCGGGTCTAAATCGTATTCTATTCCGGTCTTCGCTTAATCGTGCATTCGAACCATATATCTTCTTTTAAAACTAACCGGTCTAAGTTTAGGCTTAATTAAGACCCGTTAGGAATCTAATAGACGAAATAGGATGGCTATTCCTGACATCATTAATCAAGTCTTGCAAGCTCTAGATGTTAAAGTCTGTTGAACAATAATCTTTTTATCTTTCGATCCGCCTGTGGATCCATTACAGTCCGTTGTGATACTTTGATATTACTATTTATTCGGTGTGTAATGTGATTCACCTTTTGCTTCCGCTGTGCATTTAAAACTGTGTTGTTTGACTATGATGATATCAACTACGTCACGATACTCCCCGCCGGGCCCACCGGTAATACGTGGAAATATCGGGGTGTGACAACACGTGTCATCATCGTGCCAAGGCTAGTCAGTGACCCGGATCAGCTACGCGTTGACTAGGGTTTGACGCGGGCCGCGTAGACCCTTGTCTGCATTTACGCGGGCCGCGTAAAAGTGAAAGTCCGGCCCTGTATATAGAATGCTTCGGATCTTCAGTCGAACTCACTCACAACTATTTTCTTTCTCTAAATTCTGAATAGTAGGCATTATAGTCGGGTATTATACCCCCCTAAATAGCGAAGTTCTGCTCTGTTGTAAGTATGATAACCCCTGGATACGTATTAGATACGCTGCCCGATTGATCTAGGGTTCCGTAACGGCTGTCGTGGTTCTACCCGACGTAGTCGTTGGAATGTCGTCTCGGGGAGGGTATTACTAATGTTAAAATGGGTTATTATACTAACACGTGTGCTTTTGTGTGAATTATAGATTGTCACCAGGAAACCCTAAAGGATAATCTAAGACAGCAATGTGAGTTGATCCGCTTTTTGTAAACCTTTTTGTTAACTGTTTTTACAAAACCTCATACAATTAAATGTATATTAAGCAGTTATTGAGTATTTGTAAGAATACAATTATCATGAGTATGTTGGGGTTTTGTATACAAAATTTGTTACCACCTGGTCAAGGAGTAACATTTCCACAAGTCGGGTCTGACAGTACCATGGATGTTAATTGTTATAACTTGGAAACAAATGTAATTACGAGATCGCCCTCAATACTATACAATGGTTTTTATTTAAACTTGATTAAACTGGGATTCACTCACCAGTATTTCCCACTAACAAATGTTTATAAAACGCGTTTCAGGTAACAAATTGTGAAAGCCAAATAGAAGCCAGCTGGACAGCACTGAAGGCTTGGAAAAGTGGCAATAAAGTTATCTAAAATAAAATAGATGTTTTTATTAAATAAAATAGGATTTATTCATATGGAAACGTGTGTACTGCCAACTTGGGTTTATCCCACATGTTTAATATTATGAAAATGTGGTATTTCACTCTGATCAAATATTTCCTAACTACGGTCCTGATGAAAAATTCCGCTGCCAAATTAGACAATACACGATACCACCGAAACTGGCTCGCGGCCGCCCGTTCCCAGGGATTAGGGAAAGGGGGTTGCGACAGAAGGTGGTATCAGAGCTAAGCCACTGATTCAGCCACAGAAGTGTTCTGCTGACATCAAAATTCAATCTGTTAGGAAATAAATTACGGGAATACGTGCATAATTGTATTTTATTGCCATGTGTTATTTGACTAATTGTTAGTTTACAGTATGAGCGACCAAGGACCATCTGACGCGTACCGTCAATTGTCTGGTTCGCCTAGAAGCGAAGGCACCTCCACTTCTCAGCCTGCCCTCTCAGGGTACTCTGCTGATACGGAAGAAAGAATCTTTGTGTTTAAGGCTCAGTCAGAAGAGCCATTTCCTCAGAAAAAGAGGGATGGTTCAGTAGAGGGGCACACGAGCGTAGAAAACGTATGAAAAATTTACAAGACCAGAGAGCACTAGCAGCAGCCAAGAGAGAGATAGATGCCTATGCCCAGGACATGATCAATAGGGGTATAGCCAACATCCACATCTTAGCAACCACTGCAGCTGACCCTAACCTGGAGCAAATAATAGCACCACAACCACCAATTTCTGATCAACCAATGGAAATAGAAAACCCTGAAAATCAAGTAGAAATGCATGATTTCAATCCAGAAGAAATACCTAGGGTACCTGCACCAAACCCCTTAGACCCAAATTACGACCCCTGGTGGGATGACGTTAGGGACTATGTGCAACGTTACCCGATACATGAAGACACGCCCATGCCAAACATAGGAGTCTACCCAGGTTTGGATCCATTAGATCCCTATTACCATGATGAATACATTAGGGATATTTTAGAAGATCCTTACCGATTCCAGGCACCTACACCTCTATACCAGGAACCCGCACCCCAGATTCCAAACCCAGTCCTAGAACCTGCACCCCCAATGAGTGCAGACAATGTACAAGAACTTAGGACATTTGGTGAGGAAATTCTAGAGAGTAGTGAACGAATGAGACAGGTGGGAGAGCGACTGGTCTGGAAGTATGGCGAGCGCAATATGGATTTTTGGATAAATCCATATCCATGAATGTGATGGTGGAGACGGTAGTAATAATAATAATAAAATAATATAATATGTGTGTATGTGTATGAAAAAAAATACGGATGCCTACTACTAGTAGTGTAGTTTTAAATTTCAGTCGGTATTGTAATTTTTATTTCAGTACTGGTGTGTAATAGATGCATAGTATATGAATAGAGTAAGTCGCAATGATCAACGCTTTTGACCAAAATGTGTGTCATGTGATTGGCTATATTAAATATTATTTTGTGATATTAATACATGGTAACTGTTTAAAATTCAGATGGCCGACGAAGGAAATCAAGGAAATCTGAATAACGATAACCAGAGTAACATTAACTTGGTTAATGAGAATCCGAGCATCAATAACATTGGAAATCAAATGGATAATAGTGCTATCCAACACATAGTGGCACAAGGAATTATAGATGCAATGCCATTTATTCTTCAAACTGTTAAGGATGCGGATAATAAAAGTAAACATAGCAGTAAGCGACCAACTGAACCAGAAAACAGCGTAAACAATGGACCTATACTTCAAGTGCTCATTCCCAAAAGAATAAGAACCATGCCTTATGGTTGTTCCTACAAAGAATTCTAGTCCTGCAAACCAATAGAATTCTCGGGCAATGAAGGACCCATTGCAGCTCTACGCTGGATAGAAAAGACTGAGGCTGTTTTAAAAATAAGCAAGTGTGCTGAAGAAGACAAAATAATGTTTGCTTCTAATCTATTTAAAAACTCAGCCTTAGAATGGTGGAACACTATCCTCCAGTCAAGAGGAAGTGATAGGATATACAACATGAAATGGGGGGAATTTAAGAACATGATAGAAAGGAAATTCTGCCCTCTTAATGAAAAGGAACAGATAGCAAATAAGTTCCTAAACCTAAGGATGACCGGGGTAGATAGTAAGGGTTATACTACCACATTCTTTGAATATGCTAGAATAGTACCGACCCTTGCATCACCTGAACCAGTATTAATCTCCCGTTACATCTGGGGATTAATTGGAGAGATTAGACATGTAGTCAAGGCAGCTAGACCCCAAACTATAGAAGAAGCTGTAGAACTAGCAAATACCTTGACAGATGAATTAATCCGCACTAGAGAAGAAGACCAGAGGAGAAACCTAACCTAAAGGCTTACCCAAGAATTCCGTTCTAGGAATTACAATCGTAGGAATATAGGTTCTACCTCTGCACCATTCTGCAAGGTCTGCAAGAAAAAGCATTCGGGAAAATGCTCCATTCTTTGCAATTTCTGCAAGATGCCAAGACACAAGGAAGAAGATTGCAGGAGAAAATCCAGTAATGGACTGTGCTTCAACTGTGGAGAAAAAGGTCATATCAAGCCGAACTGTCCGAAACTAGCTCCACTGTGAACAACAAGAATACTAAAAATGCTAGAGCAATTGTTCTGACTGCAGATGAAGCCAAGATGATTACAGATGTGATAGCCGGTACGTTTTTAGTTAATGATGTTTTTGCTAAAGTATTATTTGACTCTGGTGCAAACCAAAGTTTTATTAATACTTCATTTTGCAAACTTCTAAATCAGTCATTAACTAAACTACCACAAGAATATCTAGTAGAAACAACTAATGGAGAAACAGTTAGGATTTCTGAAATCTTCCAGGGAGCAAGAATAGAATTTTTAAACCAAAAGTATTTTGCAAATCTTTACCCAATGAATCTGGCAGGATTTGATATTGTATTAGGAATGGATTGGTTAATAACCAATAAAGCTAATATTTTATGTGATCAAAAGTCAATTCAAGTAAATTCACCAAAGGGTGAAAAGATCACAATTAAAGGTGATAAACCATCTAGATCCACGAAATTCATCTATGTGATGAAAACTGCAAGCTATATAAGAAAAGGATGTATAGTGTATTTAATTTCCATAATCACTAACACTAAAGGAAAAGAATTAAAAGACATTCCAGTAGTGTCTCAGTTTTCAGATGTATTTCCGGAAGAATTACCAGGACTACCGCCGAACAGAGAAGTTGAATTCAGAATTCATCTACTACCAGGAACAGCACCAATTGCCAAAGCACCTTACCGTTTGGCACCAGCTGAAATGCAGGAACTAAAGAAACAGTTAGACGAATTGTTGAAGAAAGGATTTATACAGCCAAGCTCATCGTCGTGGGGAGCACCGATTTTATTTGTTAAAAAGAAGGACGGATCAATGCGTATATGCATTGATTACCGTGAATTAAACAAGGTCACGATTAAGAATCGGTACCCATTACCGAGAATCGATGATCTGTTCGACCAATTGCAAGGAGCTCGATTTTTCTCTAAAATCGATTTAAGGTCAGGATATCATCAATTAAAGGTTCAGGAAGAGGACATTCCTAAAACTGCATTTAGAACAAGGTATGGCCATTATGAATTTACTGTCATGCCATTTGGTTTAACCAATGCCCCAGCAGCATTTATGGACATGATGAACCGAATATGTAAGCCATGTTTGGACAAATTCATAATTGTTTTTATTGATGATATTCTCATCTATTCTAAAAATAAAGAGGAACATGCAAAGCATTTGCACGCACTTTTAAGTTTATTAAGAAAGGAAAAGCTTTATGCTAAATTTTCAAAGTGCGAGTTTTGGTTAGAGCAGGTACACTTTCTTGGACACTTAGTTAATCATGAAGGAATTCATGTGAATCCAACAAAGATCGAGGCAATTACCAAATGGAAAACCCCTGAGTCACCAACTGAAGTTAGAAGTTTCTTAGGATTGGTCGGTTATTATAGAAGATTTATTCGAGATTTCTCTAGAATAGCCATTCCTTTAACTAAGTTAACCTGTAAATCCATTAAGTTTGAATGGGGACCAAAACAAGAAGAAGCATTTAAAATTCTTAAGCAAAGATTAACCCATGCACCCATACTAGCATTACCAGAAGGAACTGAAGATTTTGTAGTCTACTGTGACGCTTCCAAACTAGGTTATGGATGTGTGTTGATGCAACGCCAAAATGTTATAGCTTACGCATCTAGACAACTTAAGAATCATGAAGAGAATTATTCAACCCATGATCTAGAGTTAGGAGCTATAATTTTTGCTTTGAAAATTTGGAGACATTACCTTTATGGTAGTAAATTTACCATATTCACAGATCATAAGAGTTTAAGGTATGTTTTCGGGCAAAAGGAATTGAATATGAGACAAAGACGCTGGATGGAGATGCTTAGTGATTATGATTATAATATCCAGTGTCATGAAGGAAAAGCAAATGTAGTGGCAGATGCTTTAAGCCGAAAGTATCACGAAAAGCCAAAAATGGTACGTTCTCTTAAATTAAATCTGCAAGTAGATTTAAATGGTCAGATAAGAGAAGCACAAAAGAATCAGTAATCAAAGATGATACTGAAAAATTAAAAGGTATGCTAAAGGAATTAGAACAAGGAACAGATGGAATTTGGAGATTCCATAAAAAGAGAATATGGATACCTAAATTAGGAAACCTACGTCATCGTATATTAGAAGAAGCCCATAAGTCTAAGTATAAATGCACCCAGGAAATGATAAGATGTACCAGGACTTAAGAAAGAATTTCTGGTGGATAGGAATGAAAAAGGACATAGCAGCCTATGTTTCTAAATGTTTAACTTGTTCACAAGTTAAAGCTGAACATCAGAAACCCTCAGGTTTATTACAACAGTTAGAAATGCCAGTGTGAAAATGGGAATTGATAACAATGGATTTTGTTACCAAATTACCCAAAACAAGGAAAGGTAATAATACAATCTGGGTGATTGTAGATAGGCTAACCAAGTCAGCTCATTTTCTACCCATGAAAGAAACTTTCAGTATGGAACAGTTAGCTAAATTATATGTAAATGAAATCGTTTCATTACATGGAATACCTTTATCAATTGTTTCTGATAGGGATAGTCGTTTTACCTCTCATTTTTGGACAAGTTTCCAAAAAGTAATGGGAACCAAGTTAAATCTAAGCACAACTTATCATCCTCAAATAGACGGACAAAGCGAAAGGACAATTCAGACGATGGAAGACATGCTTAGAGCTTGTGTAATTGATTTCAGAGGTAATTGGGACGATCACTTACCTTTAATAGAATTTTCTTATAACAATAGTTATCACACTAGTATCAATGCTACACCATTCGAAACACTTTATGGACTAAAGTGCCGAACCCCAGTCTGTTGGGCAGAAATTGGGGAGAAACAACTATCTGGACCTGAGATAGTGCAAGAAACAACTGACAAGATCATTCAAGTTAAGGAACGACTGAAAGCAGCACGTGATCGACAGAAGAGCTATGCTGATAACCGACGCAAACCATTGGAATTTCAAGTAGGAGATAAATTATTGTTAAAGGTCTCTCCTTGGAAAGGAGTGGTAAGATTCATCAAACGGGGAAAGCTAAGTCCCAGGTATGTTGGACCTTTTGAGATTATTAGAAGAATAGGACCTGTAGCCTATCAGCTACAACTCCAGAGGAAATGGCAGGAATACATGATATATTTCATGTATCTAATCTCAAGAAATGCTTAGCCGATGAATCACTGGTAATACCTCTTAAGGATATAGAGGTAAATGAACAACTCAAGTTTGTAGAAAGACCTCTACAAATTGAAGACAAGAAAGTCAAAAACCTCAAACACAAGAGATTAGTTCTGGTCAAAGTGAAGTGGGACTCTAAAAGAGGACCTGAGTACACATGGGAGCTTGAATCAGAAATGCAAAGGAAATATCCACACTTGTTCCAGTAGATCTCGAGGACGAGCTCTAAAACAAGGTGGGGAGGATATAACAATCCTAAATAAATCGACACCCTCGAATTATTTCCGACAACCTAATATATTTTAAAATATCCCAATACGTCCTAAAATACTCCCCATACGTAAAATGGGGCCCCGAATACCCTAAATATTATCAAAAATAATTAAAAATTGAATTTTTAGGTTTGTCGCGAGCCGCGTAAACCTCTTAAAGGTCTTACGCAGGCCGCGTGAGATCAAAAGTGTGGCGCAGCCCGGTGATGACACGTGTCATCATCGTGGCAAGGCTAGGCAGTGACCCGGATCAGCTACGCGTTGACCAGGGTTTGACGCGGGCCGCGTAGACCCTTGTCTACATTTACACGGGTCGCGTAAAAGTGAAAGTCAGGCCCTATATATAGAATGCTTCGGATCTTCAGTCGAACTCACTCACAACTATTTTATTTCTCTAAAGTCTGAATAGTAGGCATTATAGTCGGGTATTATACCCCCCTAAATAACGAAGTTCTGCTCCGTTGTAAGTATCATAACCCCTGGATACGTATTAGATACGCTGCCCGATTGATCTAGGGTTCCGTAACGGCTGTCGTGGTTCTACCTGACGTAGTCGTTGGAATGTCATCTCGGGGAGGGTATTACTAATGTTAAAATGGGTTATTATACTAACACGTGTGCTTTTGTGTAAATTATAGATTGTCACCAGGAAACCCTAAAGGATAATCTAAGACAGCAATGTGAGTTGATCCGCTTTTTGTAAACCTTTTTGTTAACTGTTTTTACAAAACCTCATACAATTAAATGTATATTAAGCAGTTATTTAGTATTTATAAGAATACAATTATCATGAGTATGTTGGGGTTTTGTATACAAAATTTGTTATCACCTGGTCAAGGAGTAACATTTCCACAAGTCGGGTCTGACAGTACCATGGATGTTAATTGTTATAACTTGGAAACAAATGTAATTGCGAGATCGCCTTCAATACTGTACAATGGTTTTTATTTAAACTTGATTAAACTGGGATTCACTCACCAGTATTTCCCACTGACAAATGTTTTTAAAACGCGTTTCAGGTAACAAATTGTGAAAGCCAAATAGAAGCCAGCTGGACAGCACTGAAGGGTTGGAAAAGTGGCAATAAAGTTACCTAAAATAAAATAGATGTTTTTATTAAATAAAATAGGATTTATTCCTATGGAAACGTGTGTACTGCGAACTTGGGTTTATCCCACATGTTTAATATTATGAAAATGTGGTATTTCACTCTGATCAAATATTTCCTAACTACGGTCCTGATGAAAAATTCCGCTGCCAAATTAGACAATACACGATACCACCGAAACTGGCTCGCGGCCGCCCGTTCCCAGGGATTAGGGACCGGGGGTTGCGACGTCAAACCCGTAGGATGTAAATGGGTGTTCAAAACAAAACTGGATCCGAATGGGAACGTCGAACGCTACAAAGCGAAATTGGTTGCAAAGGGCTACACTCAGAAAGAGGGAATTGATTATCAAGAGACGTTTTCACCTGTCTCTTGTAAAGATTCATTAAGGATCGTCATGGCCCTAGTAGCTCATTTTGATTTAGAGTTGCATCAGATGGACGTTAAAACCGATTTCCTTAACGGAGACTTAGACGAAGATGTTTACATGAAACAACCTGAAGGCTTTAAACCTGAAGGTCAGGAGCATCTAGTCTGTAAGTTGAAGAAATCCATTTACGGGTTAAAACAAGCATCACGTCAGTGGTACCTAAAGTTTGATGAAGTCATGAAGAAACAAGGTTTTATGAAGAATCAAGTGGATTAATGCACCTACCTCAAGATGAGTGGGAGCAACTTTACTATACTTGTCCTTTACGTAGATGATATTCTATTGGCAAGTAACAGTTTAGACATGTTTCATGAGTCGAAGCGGTTACTAGGGCTGTAAACGAACCAAACGTTTGGCGAACAGTTCGTGAACCATTCGGCGGGAAGTTCGTTCGTGTTCGTTCGTTTATTAAACAAACGAACACGAACAATATATTTCGTTCGTTTAGTTAAATGAACAAACATGAACATAGGTCGTGTTCGTTCGTTTATGTTCGTGAACGTTCGGTAACATGTTCGTGTATTATATATTTCGTTCATTAGTGTTTTTAGTTTTTTATATTTATTTGAATACTTCAAAATTCCGACATATTAAATATCTAATAAGTGTCAGTGTATTATATATTCTGTTCATGAACGATTGTTTGTGCTCGTTTGTTTCCATTTGTGTTCATGAACATTAGTTTGTGCTCATTTGTGTTCATCAACGTTCGTTGCCTAAAATTAACAGACAAACACAAACGAACACGAACAAGTTCATTTCCTTAACAAACGAACACGAACATAAAATCTCGTTCGATAAGTGTTCGTGAACGGTTCGCGAACACATATATTTCTTAACAAACGAACACGAACAAGGTCTTGTTCGTGTTCGTTCGGTTCGTTTACAGCCCTAGCGGTTACTCTCGCATAACTTCGACATGAAGGATCTTGGAGATGCTTCTTACGTCATTGGCATCGAAATTCACCGAGATAGACACAAAGGGATCTTAGGATTGTCCCAAAAGGCTTACATAGATCGTGTCCTTACACGTTACAACATGCAACAGTGCAAACCCTCCGTCGCTCCAGTAGTTAAGGGAGATGTTTTCGGTTCATTCCAGTGTCCGACAACAGAGGTTGAGAAGGAGCAAATGAGCCAGATACCTTACGCATCAGTAGTCGGGAGCCTGATGTATGCTCAAGTCTGTACTCGCCCAGATATCGCTTATATTGTTGGAATGCTAGGCCGTTATCAGACTAATCCTGGCCTAGATCACTGGAATGCTAGGCCGTTATCAGACTAATCCTGGCCCAGATATCGCTTATATTGCTGGATCGCTCGAAAAATGCTCGAAAAATGCTCGTTCGATTCCCGCTCAGTTTGTAAATGAGCCGCTCGGATCGGTTCGATTCAAATTCAGTCTAAGCATGAGCAAAGGTCCGCTCGCTCGTCGATCGCTCGGTTTCGCTCTAATTATTTTTATTAATAACTAATATATATATATATATATATATATATATATATTATAGATTTTAAAGATTAAAAGCCCAAAAAGTATACTAGCCCAACTTAATAGTTAATGAAGATAATCAAGCTTAAAGAAGAAGTTTATGGCTTTTGAGCTAAATGACAATTTGTATTTCGCACTTTATTTTGTGCTTCTTGATATTGTTAAGAACATTTTTAGAATCATGATTTTAGTTATGTATTGGTCTTTGTTAGTAAGGTGTTGGACATGTTTTAATTAAGCTAGGATTTGTTTTTGTTGAACGTAGCCTTATAATTCAATCCGGCGAAACCAAGCGAAAACGATCCGCTCGATTTTAGTTAGGTTTTGAGAAAAACCGAGCGAAAACGATCCGCTCGATTCAAATTCAATCCGAGCATGAGCATCACTTTTGTGCTCGGTTTTGCAAATTCGATCCAATCGGATCGGATCAGTTGTAATTCAATCCGAGCGCGAGCATACCCTCGATCGGATCAGATCGGCTCATGAACACCCCTATTAGTAAGGGTACAAAACCTGGTAAGTAAGATCAAACATATTAAAGAGTTTGACTTTTGTGAAAGTGTAAACTCAAAACCAGTTTATATTCTTTTATGCTCGCTTTTATATCATTTTGTGTTCGTTTAGAATATTAACGAGCATAAACAAACACATTCAGTTTTTACTGGATGGATAACAAAAGGTCCATTTGTTCACATGTTATTTTGCTCGAATAAAGTTAAATGAACGAATAAAACTGTCTGTTCGTATTTAATCGAATTAATTTAGTCCTATTTAATTAAAGAGTAAAATGCACGGATAGTCCCTGTGGTTGTGTAAAATAACACCTATAGTCCCCAACTTTTGAAAATTACACTGGTGGTCCCAGTGGTTTGACAGTTTGTTACTCGGATAGTCCCTGGAGTGGATGATGGTTAGTTTTCTCCGTTAAGTCCATCTAAAATTACTTATTTACCCTTTGCTTTACTAAAATATAAAAAAAAATCACACATATATAAACACACACTCACTGTCACCACTCTTACTCTCTCTGCTCTCTCTCTTTCTCAAGGAAAACCACCACCAGTACCACCGCCTGCCACCACCACCCACCGCCTGCCACCACCCCCCACCCCCATGTTCTTTAGGATATGCATGCTATCTGAGCTGGCGTCATGGAGAATGCTGCCATCTGACAAAGACCTTTGAACGGTGCCCTGCATATGCGGAATAACAGGAGCTACTATCATGACAAAACACAACATTATATGACATATCACCATCACCGTTCTCAGTGTCGTTCTGCAAACTGTGATTATCACTAGATTTGAATATGGGTTTTAGGGCTTCAATTTGGGGGTTTGATACTTTGATTTGGAATTACAACGATCGAAATTACTTTGATATGGGTTTGAATTTGGGGTTTTGATACGGTGGTTGTGGTGGTCGAGGGAAGGCGGTGGTTGTGGTGGTCGAATGGTGGGTTGACGGTGGAGGTGGAGGGAGGTAACTTCGAAGATATCAGATCTGAAGAAGATCTGTTCTCTACTTACATGAACATTGAAAAAATCGGATCTATCGTCAATCTTGATAAGCTTGCTGAGTTGTGGACTGTTGATCCGAAGCGTGCTAAGAGGTAATTTCTAGTGTTGTTTTGTTGCGATCTGAAATTTGATCGCTAAGAGGTAATTTCTAGTGTTGTTTTGTTACGATCTGAAATTTGATATGTTAATTATAAGATGTGTTGTTACTGAACTTAAATATGGATCAATTGTGAATTGCAAATCTGATTATAGCTAAGTAATTGATGCATTGTGTTTGTAAATTTATGATTTAAATTGATGATGTAGCTTTACTGTTAAGAGTGGCTTGTAGGAACAAAACAGTGGGAATTATTTTTTTTTAGTACTAAGGGCATGTTGGTCATTTTACATGGAGTTAACAGAGAAAACTAACGGACATCCACTCCAGGGACTATCCGAGTAACAAACTGTCAAACCACAGGGACCACCGGTGTAATTTCCAAAAGTTGGGGACTATAGGTGTTATTTAACAAAACCACATGGACTATCCGTGCATTTTACTCTTAATTAAATAAGACAAACTTAACTTTTGTAATACCATCCAAATTAGAAAAGCAAACTTAAGTCCGCAGCGGCTGCCGAGAACGGGATGCCGAATCTTTAGGTTCATCATGTCATTAAATATTCAAATTAGGAAAGGAAATTTGCCAAACACAAAACATTGCAGCTGAAATACCCAAAATACCCTCCATTTATCGTTTTGGTTGTTGATATCGTTTTAGCCTCCACACAAGTTTAGCGGGTGTTACGCCATCCATCACGCACGTTATTAAAATACTTCCTTCATCTAAAGAAATATCACGTGTCATTTAACAATTAATATCTTAACTGGTAGAGTATCCTGTAAAAAAGGCCTAAAGTGTGAGAAGGGTAAGAAATAATCTCAGCCATTAGATCTTTAGATCTAATGGTTGAGATCAATAAGGACAAAATTGTAAAATATTTTCATTAATTTGGACTGATTTGAAATATCTAGGGGCAATATAGTCTTTTAAACCCACTAGAAATTAGGTAATGCACATGTAACTTCCCCTGTCTTTTTTAAACGTCAATAATTTTTTATACGTAACTTTTTTTAAAAAAAAATTACATCATAATAACGAGCGTTTTTTTATCTTTAATATGAGTACCATATTGCTATACTTATATAGAGAAAAAAATATGTTTCGATCAGATGTTTAGTCAATGAATGGTGTTATATACTTGTTGAATGGTGTTATATACTTACTGAATGGTGTTATATATTTGCTGAATGTTGAATGGTGTTATATACTTGCTGAATGGTGTTATATATTTGCTGAATGGTTTATATACTTGCTGAATGGTGTTATATATTTGCTGAATGGTGTTATATACTTACTGAATGGTGTTATATACTTGCTGAATGCTGAATGGTGTTATATACTTACTGAATGGTGTTATATACTTCCTATAATTAAGGTGGCGGTTATGGGAAGTTTTTAATTAATTGAATTAATGATAAAATTACTTGTTTACCCTTTTCAATTAATTTAAATCTAATGGCTGAGATTCTTTCTTACATTTCTCACACTTTTGGTCTTTTTTACAATAATCTTACCCCTAATTTGTTTCCATACAAACTTTAAATTAGAATTCAATACCAAAATATAATGTTATAACTATTTACCTCTTTTGTTAACTATTCCTTAAACGTATTATACGCCTTTTACTCAAAAGTAGTTACGCATGATTTCATGATTAAAAAAATATACAAAATTTTAACATAAAAACCAAGGATGAACGTAGAGTCTACGGGCCCTATACTTTTCTCCTTTTAACGGTAAATTTCTTTTAATTTGTGTCCTCTGTGAGACTTGATCCAAATACCTCTATTTTCCAAACTCAGGTGTTTAAAAGTTTTGACTCTGTTAATTAATTTTTTTATTATTTACGTAATATATTTAACGGTTTTTCTAACTAACCTTTTTTAACCGACCCAAAGATTTATTTATCTTACTTAGAAAATATCAAGATTATACATGTTACATTTGAAAAAGAAAAAAAAAAGTAAAGCGCAAAAAACCTGATTATTAATTTGATTACGTATTTTACTTATTCTTTTAGAAATGAAAACTAAACACTACATGACGTTTTCGTGGTCATGATTGTCTCATTTTACCTCATAAGTTCTTGTAAGTTAACAAATACATAAATCATCATTAGTTATGTTATCCAATTCGACTAAAACCAAAAATTTGAATGTCGAGTTAAGCAAGATTTCACCATAAAAAAACTAAATATAATTAAAGAAAAAGTAATAAAATTTCAAGAGTTCTGGGATCATTACCCGATTCGAGTCAAACAAAAAATTTAAATGTCAAGTTAAGCGACATTCCACCATAAAAAAAAAACCAAACGTAATTAAAGAAAAGTAATAAAGATCAAGAGCTCTAAACCCAACGTGGCTTTATTATCGAAATGGGGTTGGAGGTTTAAAACGGAAGAAGGCTCCCTTTGGAAAAAAATCATTGAAGCTATCCATTGCAACCGGAGGAGTTGGGAATGTATCCCTTTCAAAGTGTCGGCTGGAGGGACATGGAATAACATTGCTAAGATTTTTACTAAGGTTAAAGTGAATAATGAGCCCCTTCGGAACTGCTTTAAAGGAATTGTCGGAAATGGTAATAACATAGCGTTTTGGCTTGACCCCTGGTTATGTAATGAGCCTCTTAAAAATAAATTTCCAGGTCTTTTTTCTCTGGAGGTCTCTAAAAAGCGCAAAGTTAGTGATCGGATTCAGCAAGGAACCATGTCGAATTTGGTTTGGAACTGTTGGTGCACTACATCTGTTGACTTCGTCTTGTATCGAGTCTAGTAGAATTTAGGTTAGACAATGGCACAAAATCCAAGAAACATGTTTTAGAGGTGATTTCACTTTTGTGTCAAGATCTGATTCCGCTTATGTGTCATGTACATAAGAGTGGAATCAGTTACAGGTGATTCCGCTTTTGTGTCATGTCCGTATGAGCGGAATCATGACATCTATAAATAGGACATAAAAGCGAAATCACATAAAAATAAGGAAGGTTGAGGTCTTGTATGGTACGGCGAAGCCCTGCCAAATCGTCTCCAGAGCTTGTAAATTGTTAGAAGATCAATAAATTGAGACAAATTAGTGAAATCAAGCTAAACAAAGACTGAATCAATGAATTCCGCCTCTGATTCAGTCTGAGCACTCTTCTGATCGACTCGTTAGGTTGTCTCGCGATCCTACAAGTGGTATCAGAGCTCAGGAGGAAGAGTTCTTACCGTTTAGCTCGTTTTTGCTCAAAAATTCTGATTTCTACACCTTCTTTCATCAATTCAGAAAATTTTAATGGTCAAAATTCGCTCAAAATTTCTCAGACTGTGTGTTATTGGACATAGACAAACCCTGGAAAGTTTGACACTGAAATTCGAAGTAAAAATGGACCAAAATGCATCCCGAAGTGATTCCGCTTTTATGGACATTTGGTGATTTCGCTTTTGTGTCAACCCTAAGCAAGTGATTTCGCTTTTGTGTCACCATAAGATTCTGATTTCGTTTTTGTGATCACCTGATTCCGCTCATACGTCACTTTGTGATTCCGCTCATACGTCACTTTGTGATTCCACTCATACGTCACTTTGTGATTCCGCTCATACGTCACTTTGTGATTCCGCTCATACGTCACTTTGTGATTCCACTCATACGTCACTTAGTGATTCCACTTATACGAACATCAGTGATTCCACTTATACGGACATAAGTGATTCCACTCTTGTGAACATCAGGGTTCCACTTTTGTGAACATTTGGGATTTCATTTTTGTGATATTTCAGAAAACTTATCGGGATTGTTTGAAAAATGGCAAAGGTCTTTGATGAAAAAGAAAACAATGATCTTAAAAGGTTAAATGATTGGTATCGAGGATATTTCAGTAGTTCCTATCAGAAATTGCCCAAAGAGGTTTGGAGTAAACGTTTCGAATGTTTTTTGAGTAAGGAAGATGAGAAATTGGATGATTTGGAAAAACGTTTTGATCGTTTGATTGACTATTTGAAAGAAAATCAAATAGTAATATCAGAAGCTGAAATGGTATCAAAGTTTGCTAATGGATTACCTGCTGAATGGGATGTTTTTTTGAAAAATCTGAGAGAAAATTCAAGTTTTTCAAAATTATCTCTGAATAAATTCATCAGTAAACTGAAAAATCATGATTATGAACTTTATCAAAAGAAGAGAGATGTGTTGGATAAGATAAAAATGAATTTAGAAGATTTGAATTTAGACGTGATATATGAAATAAACAAAAGAATCAATGTTTGTTGGGCAGCGAAAAGAAATTTGATGTATGATATGAAAAGGGGTTGTTATATTGATGATAATGGAAATTCTATTGATCTTGTTACAATCTTTGGTGCAGGTACATATAAGATAGAGAAAGAACAAGATCCAAAGAATGAAGAATCTGTGAAGAATGAATATTCAAATTCAGAATCAGTGTGCTCCAAATGTGACAACTTTAAGACTGACAATGACAAACTCTTGAAGGATGCGGAAAGTTTGGAATCGGAAGTCGAGAAGTTGAAAGATGAGAAGCAAACTGATGTAAAACAGATTCTGGATTTACAGGGAAATTGTGAAAAGTTGAAAGCTGAAAATGACAAACTGTTAAGTAATTTGAACAGTTTGACATCTGAAAACACGGTTTTGAGAGAGAAAGAAAAGGAGTTTGAAAGCAAACAGAAATCTTCAGAAAATGAAGATTTCTAGATAAAGCTTGAGAACAAGAATTTGAAAGCAAATGAAACAAAATTTCAAGAACAGATAAAAGTTTTGGAAAATGAAAAATCTGTTCTTGAAAACATGAAGAATGAAAATGAAAAATCTATCAAGTCTCATCTTGAAAGAATATCTCAGCTTGAAAATGAAGCTGAGAATTCAAGGAACAAAATTGATGAGCTTAAAAAGAAATTGAAAGGTTTTGTGACTTCATCTGAGTTCCCCTGTCCAAAACCGATCAATTCTGTTCCAATAAGTGACGATGTCACAAACTTTGATAATGTCAAAGTTGAAGATTGTGATGAGAAATCTGATGATGAAAAAGATAAAATTGAAAAACAAAATTTGTTTTTGAAATTAAAAGAAAAATTTCAAAATACTGTTTTGCAATCAACTGAAAAGGGAGGATGCTCTAAGCAAAAACCTTTGAAGAAGAAAGCGGAACA
Organism: Helianthus tuberosus; assembly: GCA_030545235.1. Classification (NCBI taxonomy): domain Eukaryota; kingdom Viridiplantae; phylum Streptophyta; class Magnoliopsida; order Asterales; family Asteraceae; genus Helianthus; species Helianthus tuberosus. The sequence goes on along the minus strand of CM060432.1, from coordinate 127,868,436 downwards.
GAAACAAAAAATTAAAAATGAGAAAATTATACAAAAAGATAATAAAAGCTCATCAGATCGATCATCCAATCGAAATGAAAAATTACAAAAATCGAAAAATGAAAACTCAAAGATTGTTGGCAATAAGTGGTGCAGGTCGGACCACAGTGCTCAAAAGTCAAATCCAGCAAACAAGAGGAGCAAGGATTATCACCAAGTCAAACAATGCTATGATTTGAGCATTTGGGCTGACAATGGTGATTGGTATGATAACAGGGTGTGTTACAGATGCGGCTATCAAGGACACATTGCTGTTAACTGCCAGAGTTGGAGGTTTGATTCAAGGAGATGTTTTAATTGCAACATCAGAGGTCACATTGCCAGAGATTGCCCAAGGAGATCAAATGAAAGATTGAGGGTTAATTCTCAGAAGATGGCAAAGAAATCAGTCAATGTCAAGCCCAAAGAACAAAAGGTTCAAGAACCTAAAGTTCAAGAAATGAAAGTGAAACTTTCTCAGGGGCAGAAAGGCAGACTGAGGAAGAAGAGAAAGAAGGCGAGAGAGTATCTCGAGAAGATCTTGTCCTCAGGTTCATCTGTTAAAAATAAGAGTTCTGATGAATCGACTCCCTCGAGTGCAAAGTCAAGCCAGGTGAATTCATCGGATACAAATCTGAGGACGAAAGAAGAAAAGAAGAAGAAGAAAATGGTCGGCGATGAATCTGACATGTCGAAGTCAGACAAGCCACGTTCAGGCAATGATTCTGGTTCGACAAAGCCAGAGGAGCCATTGGTTGAGGTAAAATTGGATAATTTAGGTTTAACAATGGATGATGAAAATTTTCCACCATTGTTGAACAAGAATTCAAAATCACCCAAGGATTGTCAGGCTTGGGTGAATCTGTTTAAATGAAAAAACTGACTTGCCGGAGTTCCCAGGTTGGTAAGCGTGGAACATGAATCGGCACATTTCTTGAGAAATTCACAAATGTGATATTTCGACTTACAAGTGGTAAATCAGGGACATTAAATTGTACTTGATTTTCTACAAGTGATGTTTATGGATTGTTCTTAAAAATGTTAGTTTTTACAAGTGGTTGAAAGAAAACAAGGTGATGAAAGATCCCCATGTTTGTGAAATGACACACAAAACTTATTTTCCGGAAAAACCATTTTGATTAAAACAAACTTAAGTGTTTTGAAATCACTATGGAAAAATGTTTTGTTGTCAGGGGGAGTTCTGATTGTTCAAGCCAAGCGAATGGAGAATTGAAGTAATTCTCATCATGTTGTCACGTTTCTTGTACAGCTTGTTTTCAAATTTTCCCAGAAAATCAAACTTGAGACATATTTTGATTTTAGGGGGAGTAAAAATTTTAAAAAAAAGTTAGAAAATTTGAAAATGTCAAAAACATTGAAAAATTTAAAAATGAGTTTTGCTGAAAAAAGAGGAAATGATAGTAGATCAGTTGGACTGTCACAGCATGCTAAAGAAATGTAAAGTTAAAATGTGATAAACGATCTTACTAAAGATGTGACGATAGGCTCAGCTAGACTAGTAGATTTGCGATAACGATACAAACCTAAATGAAAAAGCCTAGTTCTAGTGGGAAACACGGTCAAAAGCATAGTACTTAGTTTTGTCCTTCTTGATTGTGTGCCTACTCGGTAATCGCTGATTGTCGTAAGACATAAAACTGGTTAAGTTTGTGAACTTTCACAACTTTGCTAAAAAGTCGCTGTGATTGTGCATTTTATTTTGCAAAGATTTAAACTTGTTTTATTTCTTTATTTTGTTTAAGCATCGGACATCCTCTGCGTATACGTGAGTATCGACCTGGATGTTGTTGCCTAAACGTTCTGCTTTATTTTCTTTGGTGTTTCGTTTAAGCTTTGGATCACCTCTGCGTATACGGGAGTATCGACCTGGTGGTTAAAGCCTAAACAACTTCAACTTATTTTATTTTTCTTATTTTGTTTAAACATTGGACTTTCTCTGCGTATACGGAAGTATCGACCTGATTGTTAATGTTTAAACATTCTGCTTTATTTTCGCACAAATCACAGTCGATAAAAGTTTAAAGGCATTACTTGAGTTAGTGTATTGCATGATGAGGGGATATGCTGAGATCGTGGGGTCCATAAGAATTTAGTGCTATCTAAATATACCTAAACGTATCGATAAGCATTTCGAAAGTTTTTAGATTGAGTTTAAGAGGACAACTATATCGTCAATCAATGTGAATCGTTTAGAACTTAAAATGTCTAAAAGCTTAACGGTGCTTGTGATGTGTCTCAAAAACTGATATGATCCTCTTTTGCAAACTCACAAAAATATGTTTGTACATATTTCATTTCTGCATTTAATTTCTGTTATTGCATTTGTGTTTCATATTTGAAAAATCCAAAAAGATTTTTGACAACTGATGATGAAAAGCTGATATTCAAAATCTCAAAGGCTAAACAAGATGAATAGTTGGGTTGGTTAAATGATTCTTAAATGTTTAGTTGATTCATTTAGTTGAATCATAACATTGTTTGTTTGTAATAGAGTGTTTGAGTTGTGTAGGTTTCTGTTCCTGTTGCTACGGAAAGCCAGGAGATACATCAGAACCTGAGAAGAGCCTAATCTGATAAAGACAGGATTTGATTTCAATGGTGATAACAAATTCCAGACAGCGATCCTAGTTCGATGATAGGGGGAGTCTGACGAGAGTTAGAACCAGAGAAAGATCCAGGTACATGATTCCAGGAAGAGTTCCTGAAGAAGACCGATAGAGAGAGAAAAGCCCAGAGACTGATCAAGATTGAAGAAGTGAAGACATAGCATTGTCGTGACTCGATAGTCGACTCCGTCAACATCTGAGGGGGAGTCTGTTGGTGCACTACATCTATCGACTTCGTCTTGTATCGAGTCTAGTAGAATTTAGGTTAGACAATGGCACAAAATCCAAGAAACATGTTTTAGAGGTGATTTCGCTTTTGTGTCAAGATCTGATTCCGCTTATGTGTCATGTACATAAGAGTGGAATCAGTTCCAGGTGATTCCGCTTATATGTCATGTACATAAGAGTGGAATCAGTTACAGGTGATTCCGCTTTTGTGTCATGTCCGTATGAGCGGAATCATGACATCTATAAATAGGACATAAAAGCGAAATCACATAAAAATAAGGAAGGTTGAGGTCTTGTATGGTACGGCGAAGCCCTGCCAAATCGTCTCCAGAGCTTGTAAACTGTTAGAAGATCAATAAATTGAGACAAATTAGTGAAATCAAGCTAAACAAAGACTGAATCAATGAATTTCGCCTCTGATTCAGTCTGAGCACTCTTCTGATCGACTCGTTAGGTTGTCTCGCGATCCTACAGGAACTGGAAAAATCAACCGGATGCGGCTGGGCTTGTTGCTGATTTCCAGCAGTTAAGCAACCTTTTAGCTGCGGTCTCTCTCGGGCTAAATAAAGATGGCTGGAAGTGGATCGATGGGATCTTGGAGGATTTTTCTGTAAAAGCTGTGAGAAGAAGTCTTGCAAATGGGGCTGCATCAAATAATATTGAGACGTTCAACTGGTGCAAATGGTTACCTCAAAAATGTAACGTGTTTGCTTGGCGTGCCTCTCTGAATAGTATTCCTACTTTATCTGAGCTCAGGAGAAGAAATGTTCCAGTCCCGGACGTCTCGTGTCCGCTGTGCAACTTCGGAGACGAATCAGTTGAACATTTGTTTACGGCATGTTGGGTCGCTTCGTCGGTTTGGCAGTTTATAAGTTCCTGGTGCAAAATACCGAGTATCTTTGCGTTCTCGTTCAATGATCTGCTCGATATTCATAATTCTGTTGGAGTATCGAATCAGTGGAAGGAAGTAATTCAAGGTTTAGGGGTTATTTGGTAGCCTCTGAATGATCATTAAGAGGCTACCTCTTAATGGAACCATTAAGAATTTTACCAATGAGAAGGTAGAAGAATGTGACATGTGATGATTTACCATTCAGATGTTACCTCTTAACCATTCAGACTTGAGGTTACCTCTTATTCATTCAGAGGTTTTAAACCATTAAGAGGTAGCATCTGAATGATCATTAAGAGGCTACCAAACAGCCCCTTAGTGATTATTGGATGTTGGTGTATTTGGAAATCTAGGAACGAGTTAAAGTTTTCAGGTAAGCCTGTTCGAGTCGATAGTATTACTAGTGAGATCAAATTTTTAGGCTTTTTTTGGTATTCATATAGATCGAAAAATAGGGGCATGACATGGGATAGTCGGTGTAAATTTTTATAATGTAGTGTCGTTGTAGTTTGTTGTCGGCCTTGTTTTTGGTCGGCGTTTTTTAATGAAGTTTTCCTTTAAAAAATGGGCAATTGGATTTTAACACCTCAAACTTTGAAGAATTGGCCGATAACACCCGTAACTAACACTTTGATCTGTGACACCGCAAACTTTTAGTTTTGTTTGTCATTTCACCACTCAGTTAAAAAATGAGTAACTGAGTTAGTCTTCCATCCTAGCTGGCATCCTACGTGGACTATTTTTGACGATGTGGCACATTCATGGGTATAAAACCCTTGTTCTTCTTCGATTAACCCTGCACAAACATGATTTTAAGGATGAGGAGCTCAAGGAGTTCAAGGAGTTGTATTGGATTACTTGAATCTGTCATCGAATTTGTTTTCCGGTCACATTCCTTCAACTTTTAGCTTTCTCAAGTCATTGGCTGTTCTATCTTTGTCGAATAACAATATCTCTGGTAACATTCCACCGGAGCTTGGCAATTGCTCTGCTCTTCAGGTTCTTGATTTGGGTTCAAACACATTGAGCGGGAAAATCTCTCCTGATATTTCACATCTCTTGCATTTGACCCAACTCGATTTGAGTAACAATAATCTTTCCGGTGAGATACCACCGGAATTGTCCAGCATCCCATCCTTGAACTCCATTATACTAAACCCCAACCATCTTTCCGGAAACATTCCGGAGTCGTTTTCCCATCTGTCTAACCTCAATTCGCTAGATCTAAGTTCAAACGACTTGAGCGGTGAGATTCCAGCAAATCTTACCGCAATTTCAAGCTTGATGTATTTTAATGTCTCCAACAATGATCTTGAAGGGCCGATTCCAGAGCCATTGGCTTCTAGATTCAACAATGAATCTGTTTATGCAGGTAATGGTGGTTTGTGTGGGAAGCCGTTGGATCGAAAGTGCAAAGGGATAACTAATGGCAGTAACAAAAGAATGATTTGGCTGATTGTTGTAGCTGCTGCTGGAGCTATTTTCATGTCTCTATGTTGTTGCTTCTACACATACAGTCTCTTCAGATGGCGAAGACGGATTCAAGAGAAGTCAAAAGCGGGTGAGAAGAAGAATATGGGTTTTATACCCATGAAAGTGCCACATCGTCAAAAATAGTCCACGTAGGATGCCAGCTAGGATGGAAGACTAACTCAGTTACTCATTTTTTAACTGAGTGGTGAAATGACAAACAAAACTAAAAGTTTGGGGTGTCACAGATCAAAGTGTTAGTTGCGGGTGTTATCGGCCAATTATTCAAAGTTTGAGGTGTTAAACCCAGATTGTTCACAAAATCTCATTTAAAACAAAATAAAATATAAAAAGAAATAAAATTACTGACTCCACAAGACATTGAATTTGGTGAAATTGGCGCCGGGAAAAGACACAATACCCTTTTTTATTGGTGAAGCTTTATAAATATGGACACAATATTCCATTCCATCCAAATTCCTAATCCATTCCATCCTCCCCCAAATATCTCCACTCCATTCAAAGCATAATTCCATCCCAAGATATCCCATTCCCTTCATAACATTTTCCGGCCACCGTCTCCTCCGCCGGAGACCGGCCACACCATGCACCACGCCCTTATTTAACCCTATCCCATTTATAACTTCTTCTTATATTAACCCAACCCTAGTTCTCGTCCCAATGAAAGGTAATTCAATTCCATTTCATGTTACTAATTTTGATCGTTACGTCATGCATAATAATGTTATGACCGAGTTAAAAACACATGCTTTTGCTATTTAAAAAGTGTAGTAGCGCAGCTTGTTGCCTGTTTGCCTTCTGTTTTGTTTCGTTGTATTTTAATATTTTAATTGTGAATAATTTGTTCGCAGAACAACAACCCCTAAACAATCCCAAAGTCATCGAAATCCAATACAACGATGACGACTACAAACAACAACAACAACAACAACAATCATCTCCAAGAGGGGTATTGGAAATTCCGTTATCCGGATCGGATTCCGACAACAGCCGGAGCCTGAGCAGTCGGGGCTCATCTTTCAACGAAAAGTCGCCGGAGATGGAAACAGAATCAGACTCTGCAACCGAGTGCGGCGGAGATGAGGAGGAAGGCGGCAGGCCGGGGCTGATTAGCTCGTCGTCGGTGGCGCAGGATGTGCGGTGGCGGCATTTGGTGTGCAGTTTGAAGTGGAAGTCGTTTAAGCGGTTTTCGACGGTGCCGTTGGTGGCCGGATATGAGATGTCTAGGAAGAGTTTGATGAGGAGGTTGGGGAAACATCATGTTAGTGAGGAGATAGTGGATGGTGTACGGTGGACCGTGCCGAAACCGTCGTGGCGGAATTTCACGTTTGATGAGCTTTCTGCTGCCACCGGTGGTTTCAGCCTCGGTAAGTTTTTATGGAATATTACGGTTTATGCTTTTGCTGCAAGAATAGTATTTTAAACTTTTGTTGTGAATTTGAGTTAAAATTGTTTCGGGTTGAGTTATGGTGGTTTTCTTTAGAAAGATGGTGGGTCAGGTTCCTAGCGTCGTCTGCGTTTATAGGTGTGAGTGACTTTTTGTCATTGTGTTTATTTTGCTGATCAGACTTTTGTTGGTTTAAAAAAAAACAACTTTTAATTCAAATAAAAAATAATATATTTTATTTTATTAAAGAACTAGTTTATAGACCCGTGTATAACACGGGTTCAAGGATATAAATTATATAACTTAACAATGTATGCATAATTATTTTTCGCAATTTGCTTATATATATATGACCTAAATGTTTACTTTTTTTCAATCAAATATCGCAAACATATGATAGTCATACCATATTTAACCGTGACTAAAATCATTTCAATTAATAATTTTCAAACCTATTTCCTTGATTACAGAAAATTATTTGCCTTTTCAAATTATTTTGCATGTTTTTAAATTTTTAGCTCACGAAACACTTCTTATAAATATATATAATCATTTATTACAAGTTGACGTTAAGGCACGACCATAAATAAAGTTTCATATCTGCTATCTCCATTACCTCTCAAGTTGTATGTATGAAAATAATTTAGCTATATAAATTGTGCGTACATTATTAAATGATATATTTTCTTATACTCAAACCCGTGTAATACATAAGTTCATAACCTATTACTTAAACCCGTGTAATTCACAACAAAATTTTGAACAAAACTTATATCGAACATAGATTAAATTAAATATGTTGCAACACTATACTTATAATTTTGGTAAAATATAATATTTTAAAGTTATAAGAGAAAAATATAGGTTGAAAATTAATTGTATTAAAAAACCCTCCCCTAAAACCACCACCTGTATATAATTGTTACTTCGAAAGCTTATAATTTAATAGTTACAAAAAATGCAAAAAGAAAAAAGTTAAAACATTGAATAAGATAAAATAGATAAACAATTATTTTGGTTTTAATGATACGAAGTCTATATATATTATAAAAGATTGTGTATTCGGTTTTAATTATAAGAAGTCAATTATAAATAATAAAAGATTGTGTTTAACGATTTGATGATAATTCTATACAAAAAAACTCACGATTACTTTTTATATATTAAAGTGAAAATATAAGATATGAATGATTATAAATGTGATCTTGGAAAATTTAAATATAAAAAATAAAATAATAATAAAAACATAACAAAACTTAATAAAAAAAAACTGGATTGTAGGAGATGTTGCCATGTAGCATTTATTGGAATCTTTTATTAGGCTATAGGGTGTGAGGGGCATGGTTGAGTCATTAATCGCCACGTAGGACCATTAATGGATTGCTACACCACCCCCTTGTCTCATCCACCATGATTCCCATGGATTAAACCATGGAAACCATGAGCCTACTTTCCATATTTAATATTTTCTTTCCTTTTCACAAAAATAAATTAAAGTAAGATAATAGTGGTTTGAGTCATAACCACACCCTTAGGGTAGTGGTTTTGGATGATGGATTAGAAGTAGGTGACATGGCGCTGATATGGAGGGTCATGGTGATCATGAGGGTCATGACCACACCCTATAGCCTTAGAATTTAGATAATAATAGGAATAAATGGGAATATCTTACGTGAAGTTACCTGGGAATCAATAGATTTGTATTTACGTTTACTCAAATTTTAATAATATTTTATAGACTTGTGACATATCTGAAGTTATTTTGCCTGTAGTAATAGTTTGCTACGAGTCTATGACATTAATTGTGGCTATGTTGTTCTAGAATACAATTACTCGTGTCATTAATGATTTAACTAAATTGCTCACGATTCTAGCCTATTGGTAGAGTCATCTTTATATCTATTAACTAGGTTAGAATTCTTGTTGAAGAAATAAATATCAAATAGGTACACATGATAATTAAGTCATTATAAAATTATATAATGGTATAAAATAAAAATATCATTCAAAATTTAACTTTTTAAAATTTTAAATTAAGAGATTAGTACCAAATGGTGAAATAAGAGAAGTGAGAGAATAAATTTGGCTTACAGAAATGTAACGCAACCAGATGATTTTGAATGAAATATAAAATAGCTAGTAATGAAAATTAAGAAATAGAATACGAAAATGTGCAATAAGTGAATTTGGGAAAAAATATTTTACTCACAAAAGTTATAACATGAATTAAATAGTTACTTATCTAGTGGTATCCATGAGAGAGATATTTTTGTCCCGTTAGGGACAACTTGATTTATTTATATTAAAAGGATTATATAAATACGCACATTGACAAATCTTGTTAATAACCTTACACTAGAGGGTATGGGGGTCGGCTGAGGCCCGGCTTGGCCCGGCGCCGGTCCCCCACACCGCCTCCTGGGCTCGGCTAGGTAGATTCGGCTCCCACTCGCCGGTCTTGTCGTGCCTCCCTTCTCTCACATATACCTATACATACATACATACATACATACATAAAGGGGCTCATCCCCCACCCCCTATGTCATCTCCTTCAAGCCCTGCTTACGTGGCGGTGACGTGGCAGCCCATCCCCTTGGGATGAGGCTCTCCATACCCTCAGGTCTTAGACTGAGTGTAGTGGGGCAACCTTTTGAGTGGGCGTCTTGCGACACGTGGCGCCACGTCACATAAGAGGATTTTGACCAAAAAAGGGGTAGTGGGGCAACCTTGCTGGGTGGGACGTCTTGCGACACGTGGCACCCATTTAATCAAATAACCATGTGCAAATCCTAGTGTGCATGATAGTGTAAATTGTCTTTAATGTGTGTTAAGAAAATGGCGGACATGTGTCCTGATCTAATCAAATAACCATGTGCAAATCCTAGTGTGGTTGTCAGAATAATGTGTTGAGTGGGCGACGAGAAGAGGTTGGGCAAGAGGGGGTCGCCACCCAAGTCGCCCCCGGGGGCGGTGTTCCAGGCGACCCCAGGCGACCTGGGGGTGGGAGTCGCCCCACTACACTCAGTCTTAGGGATAGAGAAGTGTATACCGGTCAATGTGAAACGAACCCACAGGCACACCTTTTTAGACATTTGATTTTTTCATACCTTTTACAAGTCACGAGGGATGCATGCTTACCATATTTTCACCAACTATCCTCCATTTTAGGAAAGAAAAAACGCTGTTCAATTTTTTTTTAAATGTTAGAGTAAATTACGATTTTGGCCCTCTGTGGTTATATTACTTTTACCCTTTTAGTCTAAAACTTTTTTTTAACATCTGAGTCATCAACTTCTTTTTTTCTAACCCTTTTGGCCTCTAACATTTAATGGACGGGGTTAGTGTTAGGGGCCAAAAGGGTTAGAAAGAAAATGTTGAGAGCTCAAATGTTAAAAAATTATTTTTTAGACTAAAAGGGTCAAAGTGATATTGTCATAGGGGTCGAAATCGTAATTTACTCTAAATGTTACGATAACTAGACGTTTAAAAATGTTTTTATGCCTTAAATAACGATATTAGTGAAAATCTAGTTTACTTACCTATAATGTAGTGTAGTCAAATCTTCTATTCAAGTTGTTGACTTTATTACAGTCAATATGTCCTGTCCCATTCAAGGTTTACCATCCTTATTTGCTTACATAGACTAATTATTTTCTTATTGTATTAAACAAAAAATGATTTCATTTCATTTCATAGACTTATTTCCCTATACTTATGCTTGATGTATCATGGCCTCGATACGTGTTTTACATAGATAATTTGGTGGGCCGAGGGGGGCACGCTGAAGTGTACAAAGGACGCTTACCCGATGGCCAACTCGTTGCGGTGAAGAAAATAACAAAGAAGGAGAAAAAAGATGAAGACCGAGTTGAAGATTTTTTATCTGAGCTCGGGATCATAGCTCATATCAACCATCCAAATGCAGCTCACTTGATTGGCTTCAGTTCTGATACTGACTTACATCTTGTTCTACAATTCGCGCCACACGGCAGCCTTGCAACTTTACTACATAGTACATACATTATTAATCCATCTCTACGACTTTCTAAGATAGTCAGCTGGAATAACCTAGTGTTAACCAGTATTTCATCATGTACAGATAGTAAAGAAAGATTAGACTGGGGGCTAAGGTTTAAGATAGCCATTGGCATTGCAGAAGGATTGTTGTATCTTCATTGTAAATGTCAAAGGAGAATAATTCACCGCGATATCACGGCTTCAAATATCTTGTTAATGGAAGACTATCAACCTCAGGTTAATATAATTTCCTCTTTAGTTACATATTATCGATCGTTAAGTCTCTTCACTTCACTAATGTTGGTCATCTTTTGTGTGTCTAGATATCTGATTTTGGGCTAGCAAAATGGCTCCCTGACAAATGGCTTCACCATATTGTTTCCCCAATTGAAGGGACCTTTGGGTACATGGCACCCGAGTATTTCATGCATGGAATCGTTCATGAGAAGATCGACGTGTTCTCTTTTGGAGTTCTTTTGCTTGAGCTTCTTACTGGTCGACGCGCTGTTGATTCAAGCAGGCAGAGTCTTGTAATATGGGTATGCTAATTTCTTTATAAAGAATCAATCTTTATAACCTATGATATCAGGGTATGTTAATTTCTTTATAAAGAATCAATCTTTATAACCTGTGATATCAGGGTATGTTAATTTCTTTATAAAGAATCATTCTTTTTAACATGTGTTATCTATATATGTACATAAACTGCTTTGGTTTGTATAGGCAAAACCGTTTTTGGAGCAAAGAAATGTTAAAGAGCTCGTGGATCCTCGTTTAGAAGGCGAGTATGAAATGATTCAAGTAAAGCGTGCCATGTTAGCAGCTTCAGCTTGCATTCATCATTTGCCTAGCGTCCGCCCGAACATGAAACGGGTAAGTTGAAAGAGACTTGGAAGACCTAACCGTTACAAATTCGGAGCAAGTTTTCTAATTGTTGGTTGGTTAATTTTATTATAATGTCATATAGGTTATGGAGATGCTGAAGGGCGAGAGGTCGGAACCAAAACTAAAATTAGGTGGGGGCCGACAATTGCTAATCGATGCATGCGACTTAGACGATTATTCGTCAACCACGTACCTAAAAGACCTAAATCGACACAGGGAACTTGTGATGGAGTGATGGTTAGAGATGGTGTGCAAGCAAGCACTATAATTTTTGTTTTCTATGTGATGTTTTGGGTTGAGGGAGGAGTTGTGTGTATATTGTTGGGCCGGTGGTGGGCCCAGAAGAAACTCCTTTTAGAAGTTTTAGGGCCATATCTTGTTTTAGTTGTGGCTTTAGATGGGGCCCAATAGTTGTAATGTAATAGGATATATGGCTATCCCATGTATGCTTCTAAAAGAAACACCTTGATACACCACCATGTGCAACACATTATTCAAGCCCGAGTTTATAATGGGTCGAGCTCAATTCGGATTTGCAACGCCCATCTTGTAATCATACTAGTATAATGAACAGCTAAAATCATTTTCTAGCCCTTTAGGCCATCATAAAGCTATTTTTTTTGTTTTATTTTATTGGTATGTCCGGTCGGTGTCGATGCTTCCTACTTATATGGTGTATCCGCCACTTGGTAGAAAGCATTTTTGTTACGACACTTTTGGTGAGCATACGTGGGGTAGTAACTGTTGACACGTTACAAAAATAATTAGACTCCAGGTTCTTATTGCTTACACGTTTAACCTCTTTAATTGGTCGTTGACATGGCCAAGACGTCTTATTAGACATATTGACCTGCCAACCTGTTTAAATTGAACTAAAAATTTAGTAAGGTCCACCCATTACGACCCGTTTAACCTATTCTTCACAACTCGTCAACATGTTTATGACTCTTTACTGTGCTTACAACTTGATTGCAACCCATCAAACCGTGTGAGTCGTTTAGATAAACGGGGTACATTGGTCGTGTTCGGTCACACACTTTTGAATGTGTCCGGTTACAACTGTCGTATTTGAAATGAAAATGTAAATAAACAATGAGAAAAAAATACAACAAGAGCTCTTAAAAAAAAAATTAATGTTGTTGGTGAAAAGGCCTTGCAAATAATCATATATGATGCACTTAAAGCCCATAAACCAAAAGGTAAGAGAGCTTGGGCCTTTGAGGCTCATCATACAATTTCAAATTCGGTGTTTTTTGTGCTACAACTGGAATTGATTAGGAACCCGTTGACAAGAACCAGAACCGGTCAAACCCAATCTTTTTACTTTCTTCAAACCGGTTCCAACTCAAACCAATATTGCAAAACATAGTAAGGTACCTATTATTTAAAGATACGAGAAATGCACAAAACTATTAAATTTCATAAGAGTATAGGAAGTATGGGCAAGTATAAACACGAAAACAAATGTACAAATTTTAAATAACATTATTTTATGCTTTTGATCATGAAATGTGTGACCATCAGATTTGATATAATGAAATCGTTGTAATTATATTAATTTTAACTAGAGTAAAATGCCAAAATGGTCCTTCAGTTTATGTCACTTTTTTCACTTCAGTCTAAAAATGAAATCTTTTGTATCTGGTTCTCTGAGATTTCATTTTTGTTGCCATTTCCATTCAATTGACTAACTGGGTTAGAATTTTATTGTTAACTTCTTCCCTTTTTTTTTCGTTTTCCTCTTCTAATTAAAATATATTATGCCATATAATGACGATTATACCATTCATTTAAATGAGGAAACTGACAAAAAAGATGAGAAGTTAACAGAAAATTGTAACTCAGTTTACCAATTAGATGAAAATGACAACAAAAATGAAACCTTAAGAACCCGGATACAAAACATTTCATTTTTGGACTAAAGTGTTAAAAGTAGTCTAAACTCAAGTACTATTTTGGCATTAACTATTTATAAAAATATACCCTAAAGACACACCTCCCTAAAATCTAAACAACGTGTATGCTTTTTTCAACTATTTAAATAGTAGTTTTATTTTAACAATGTATACTTGTTTTTCTATGGCAAGCCCACACTTTAGCCCATGTATACTACTAACCCCCCATAACCTCAACTACATAACCCATCACATACCCCACAAAACACATTACTCAACACACCTTCACCCACATAACATCCCTTCTCCCGTTATCACCATCTCCGACTTCAAAATTCTCAACCCAGAGCGCCGAGAGGGGCGGTGTTCCCGGCGCTATAGGGCGCCATGTGCTCCATCACCCCATGGTCACGCTCCCATCATATGGCCTTAAAATCAACCCTTAACATATATATAGTGCGCGCTTTATATAATTTAAATCACACCATTTTAATAAAAATAAACACTCAATGACATTAGATGGTAAAGCTAACAAGCTAAACATCGTGTATATAATATTAGAGCAACACCAATAGGTGATTTTTTTCATGTTTTGACATGTCTATGTGGCATATTTAGATGTTTTTGTTATTGTGTTGCATATATTTGGTATCCATTTTTGTGGTGTTGTTTTTCTACTAAAACAAAGAAAAATGAACAAATGTGGGACCATTGGTATGAGAGTGGAGTTGGGTATTAATTTTTTGTTTTTAAGGTGGTGATGATGTGATAAAAATTTTGGGTGTTTTCTTGTTGGGTGGGTTTTGATGTTTTTTATAGAATAACTATTTTTATAACGTGGCAGCTGACATGACACGTTTTTATGTGTTTTTAGGTTTTCTTACTTTGTGGATGGTGTTCCATAATGTGAAAACGGGTATGGGCAATGTGTAAAATGTAGGGTAGTAGTAGGTAATCAATATAAGATATAAGGATGAAAAGAAAATGATTTTGTATGAGCCAATGGGTGAAGGGGATGCACGTGCGGCCAGCCCAAGATCATCGAGTAAAAAGATACCGTGCACGTGACTTACTAGTCAAAGGTCAAAAGCCACAACTATTGAACACTACGAACCCTAACCTTTTAACATAAAATAATAATCTAAAAATACACATTTTGCCTATAAATAAATACGAAATTACAGCACATAATACGCCGTAGATAAGAAGAATGACGACGAAAAGGGGATGCATCCACCTGACAAAATCTATAATTCTTCCTTCCATTTGAATATTTGCTTAAATACATCAATCAATAATTGTTACAAGTATTAAATTAAATATTATATATACAAAAGTAGGGTTAGGATATAATAGAAAGTTTATTTGGCTAGGAAGGCTAGAAAATAATCTTGATCATCCATTTAGTTAATCAAGGGCTAAAATTAAATGAGGGAAATTGAAGCGAAGAAAAGAGGCGCGTGAGTTTGTTTAGGGGCATTCTAGACAATCCAAGGCAATAGTTTCTCTCTCCTCCAATTCCCCCCATTTTTTAAACATTAATAACTCTTTCATACGACATTATTTTTTTATAAAAATTGCACAAAAAAAACGAGCGTTTTTTTATCTTTAAAACGATTATACTATTGCTATATTTTCGAAAAAAAATTTAAAACCCAGTTGCGTAAAACGCAATGAAAAAAAACCTAAAAAATGACATTTTTCTAAAACGCAATGCACCAAAAAACACAAAAAAAATGTCTTATTTGTAAAACGCAATGGCCAGAAAACACAAAAAAATGTCTTATTTCTAAAACGCAATAGCCTAAAAACACAAAAGAAAGTCTACTTTCTAAAACACAATGGACTGAAAACACATAAAAATGTGTTTTACCTAAAATGCAATGCACAAAAAACACAAAGAAATGTCTTATTTCTAAAACGCAATGACCAGAAAACACTTAAAATGTCTGTTTTCTAAAACGCAATGGACTGAAAACACATAAAAATGCGTTTTACCTAAAACGCAATGCACAAAAGATACAAAGAAATGTCTTATTTATAAAACACAATGGCCAGAAAACACTTAAAAATGTCTCATTTCTAAAACGCAATGGCCTAAAAAAACAAAAGAAAGTGTTCTCTCTAAAACGCAATGGACTGAAAACACATAAAAATGTGTTTTTACCTAAAACGAAGTAAAACGCAATGACTAAAAACACTTCAAAAATGTGTTTTTCTAAAACGCAATGGCCAGAAAACACTTAAAAATATCTTAGTTATAAAACGCAATGGCCTAAAAACACTAAAGAAAGTGTTTTCTCTCTAAAACGCATTGAACCAGAACAATAATTTTGTCTGTGAATTGTCTGAACCAGGAAGTAGCAGCTCAACCCCAGCCAGGGGCTCTGCCCCTTGGACCCCGCCAGGGGCGCTGCCCCCAGACCCCCGCTAAGATCGTAAAACGCAATAATTAAATCAAAAACCCAAATAATAAAAATGAAATTAAAGAATTTCTTACATTGATCGAAGTCGGTTTCTTCAACGATTGACGAAATTTGAATGATTGAAACACTTATCAGAGATCGAATCAAACGGATCAAGTGATTATCTTCAAAATCGCCGGAAAAAACGAGATTTTGTATGAAATTAAACTGGGTTTTCTTCAAAAAAGCTGAAGAACACGTTGATCGGGTGTTTGAATCATTGATTGGTGACGAAAATCGCACTATAATGTAGTGATTATTGAGATAGAAAGTGAAGAAATGGTTGAAGATGATGGGTTTTAAAAATAGTGGGTTTTGAAAATGGTGGGTTTTGATGTTACAAGGAAGAAGAAGGAAGAAGAAAATGATAAGATTGACTAAAATACCCTTGCTCTTTATTTTAAATTTTGCCACATGTCCTAATCCTATTGCTTCTTATACTTTCTAGCCAAAATAAACTTTCTATTTGATCCTCACCCTACAAAAGGATTATTTCAGAACTCG
This sequence comes from Helianthus tuberosus, assembly GCA_030545235.1. NCBI lineage: Eukaryota > Viridiplantae > Streptophyta > Magnoliopsida > Asterales > Asteraceae > Helianthus > Helianthus tuberosus. The sequence goes on along the minus strand of CM060432.1, from coordinate 127,852,027 downwards.
TTTTATCATAATTAGATAAACTTATCTCCGCCAATTAAATATTTGATCAGTTGTTCAAAAGCTTTGATGAATTACTAATAAATAAATAATATTAGCAATTAATGGAAAGAAGCTTTGTTGTACTCGGGAGTATTTAGATATCAACCAACACTAAGTTCACACTAAGGTGCTGTTTGTTTTTTCAGATGTAAAATGTCTGTAGTCTGCGAACCACATCTGCAGGCATCTGCAAGAGAAAATGTGGCCCAAATGTCTGCAGTCTGTAAGGAGAAGAGGGTTTTTTTTTTCTTCAAAAACAACTTCAAACACACAACACACACACAAGCTCTCTCTCTGCTCTCTCTCTCTACAAACTCTCTCTCTACAACCACCACCACCACCGCACCACCTCTGCCACCACCACCGCACCACCTCTGCCATCACACCACCGCCTCTCTCTCTCTCTACGATCTCTCTCTCTCACAGAACACTCTCTCTCTCTCTACAACCACCACCACCGCCGCACCACCTCCGCCACCACCACCGCACCACCTCCGCCATCACACAGGTCTCTCACAGGTCTCTCTCTCTCTCTCTCTCACATGTCTCTCTCTCTCACAGGTCTCTCTCTCTCACAGGTCTCTCTCTCTCTACGGTTTCTCTCTCTCACAGATCTCTCTCTCTCACAGGTCTCTCTCTCTCTACGGTCTCTCTCTCTCACCAATCTCTCTCTCTCACAGATCTCTCTCTCTCTCTCACAGATGGGTTTGGTGGTGGTGGGTTTTGACGATGGTGGTGGTGGAGGTGGTGCGGTGGTGGTGGCGGAGGTGGTGGTGGCAGGGGAGAAGAGGAAGAAGAAGAAGGGTGTGTGTGAAGATCTGATATGTTTAGTAAAGCTATTGTCCATAGCTTTTTTTTAAGCTATTAAAAGCCATTTTAAGATCTTTTTTTTTTTTAAACAAACAGTCTTCAAGTGCTTATGTCTGCCCGCCCGCAGACATAAGCTCTTTACAGACAATATAAGCAAAAACAAACAGAACCTAAAGCAACACATTAGATATCAACCAACACTAGGTTCACACTAAAGCAACACACACATATATATATATATATGATATTAATTAATTGTTGGTTTTAGACTTTTTATGTGTATACACATGTACATCTTTGTGTATACATATACATAGAGTTCGGATATGGCAAAAAGAAATAAAATTGTGAAAGGTGTAGGAATTCAATATAGAGTGTCACGCATTCAAACTAAAAAAAACATATGTACAAATTAAAAAATACATAATGGACAATGTTAAAACATGTACAAATAAAAAAACATAATGGCCAAACTATAACACACATGTGAAGACACATGATAGCTGAAAAAAATACAATGAACTAAAAAAACCTAGTTAACACGTATTTCTTTTTCCGATTTTTATATTACAATATTATACTCGTATCAATGCTTAAAAAATCGTTTGTTATTATGATGTAATGTTTTAAGAAAAATAATGTGTATAAAAAAATTATGAACGTTTAATAATGATAGATGAATATGCATACGTCTTGCATATTACTTTAAAAAGTCAAACAAATGTAGGTTATTTGTTTTAGACCTTTCTACATCTTTTCAACGTGACTTGCATGTCACTCCTTTCACAAACTAATCTCAACCCTCCATATTCAAGATCAATATGTCATGTTTATCACGATTTTTAGCTTATTATTTTAACCCAACATTATACACACACATATTTACATATTTTTGTTTTTTGTGAATCCGTATACCTCCACATATGTATTTTTTTTTGGACGGCAGTAGATCAACACGTTGGGCTTCCACCGACTTCAGTTGTTCACACGGAGACCCGGGTTCTAGATCGAAGTACATCCATTTAGGGCAGTATCATCTGCATTTCATTCCACAATTAAGCATGGATATCATTAGGCTAAAGCCAAACACATCGCCCGTCCCAGGAGAAAACCACGCAACAAGTGTTAATGTAAAACCCCCTCGCATCACTTCATTTTTTGCACCATCTGGGAAGTGAACCTAAGTCTTCTATAAAGAACCAAGGCGTCGCACCACCTGAAGCAGAGATCATTGGCACCTACACACATGTATTTGCCTAAAAACTCTAAAACAGACTAAACGTCACTAGCATTAGTATATCTACACATTGTAGGTTAAAAAAATATGTTAATGTCCTTTATTGTTCACATGCGTAGCCGTATTAGTGGCAGACCCAGAAATTATTTGTTGGGGGTGCGGATGAGGTGTTCAACTATATTTCCAAGGGATGCGGTCGGGTTTTTTGCCTAAAATATACTCTAATTTTTTTTTTCAAAGGGTGCGACCACCTACCCTGGCCAAAGGATAGGTCCGCCCATGAGCCGTATAGACTAAAATAGTAAACATACTATTAAAAATGCATATATACATATGTGCATGTATGTGAAAATTCTAAAACAAACACTATTAGATTTAACGGTGTAGACGGCGTTGAAGCTGGCTTGAAGCTTTAACAACGCCGGCACACTGGCCCGTCGGGTAGCGTGGGAACGACGTGGGGTGGGTGGCGTGGGTTTTCTCAATGGCATGGGGAGAAATAGAGGTGGCGATGTGTGGTTGGTTGTAAAAAGCCTCTTCCACACGCGCATCACACCGTGCTTTTTGAGGCTTGAAGGGGAAAACCCCCTTTACTGACGTGGCTGTCACGTGATGATTCATGCGCTTTCTTCAAGCCACATGGTAACGCACGAATGTGTAAGTCTGGTCAATCAGATCGGTTTTGAAACCTGACAACTTCAACCAAGTTTGAATCTTTGAGTTGAATTAATTCTTTGAGTTTTAAGCTTGTATATAAACCATATGGTTGTAATTTATAAAAGTGTAAAACATTTATTCTAACTTTAAGATGTTGAGGTATTACTCTAGTTTTTTTATGGCAAATTTCAATAATCCTATCGTTTCATATGTGAGACTTAATCCCGAAACCTATAAATTTAAGTGTTTGTTTTGTCTCTGTCAATGAACCATTAATACCACAGTCCCCATTGGTCTCTAGTTTTTATTTTTATTTTTATTTTTATTCATTGAAAATTTTATAAAATTGCATAAACTTCTTTATTTATATATTTTTTTTTCACACCAAACCGTGTGTTCTCGAATTAGCTGTAACAAGACTGACATCAATTTAATTGTTGTATTTATACATGAAAAAACAAAGTTGTTTGAGGAGAACAGAAATGCAGAAGTAGAGGGAGCAAATGAATAAAAAGTAGGAACTAGAAGGGTTAAATATATAAATCAAAGTAGTTTGAAGACCGATGAGGGAGGGGAGACCACAATTGCACGTGTGAAATCACGTGCTGGTATAGAAGGTCGCAAAAGGGGCAAAACGAGTAAAATGCGATGTGGTCGGGTAGGATCGAATCAGCCCCGAGTCCAAGAAAGTGGTTTTGGGGCATGTACGCCAACGTGCGTTCCGCCGTTCCGGATCCCACTAATAATATTTACCAAAATTACTTATGTTTTTCTCTTCAATAGTTGTAGTGTTTTAGACTTTAGTTAATTGTTATCATATCAATAATAATTTACTTTTATCTTAATAGTTAGATTGCAATTTGGAGTTTGAAGACTCAAAAACCAGTTGGTCCGAGCTGGTAAGAGTAGAGCTTTAGATGACCTTGACAAAACCTGCAAGATCACAAGGAAGCACACCATTAGCTTCGTCACAGGGAGGGGGGGTCTCTCTGTGACCAATCTCGGGTGTGAGAATAAGTATTTGTGAAGAGAATAAGTCAGGGAGAGAGAGAGAAAAGTTTAGAGAGAGAAAGTAGTGATTACCCCTTGTGGGAAGTCTTGGCGGGGTATTTATACTTTTGGGGTATGCTGACGTGGCGAGTTAGTTAGGGTCGGACCCGTCGCTATCAGGTAGTTAAAGCTGCGGGCCCCCAGTTAGTTAGGGAAGATCCCATTGGCTGGTCGTCCCGACCAGGAGTGCTAGGTCCGACTAGTCAACGTTCCGATCTTATATTTTACTAAGTATTCGGTCCGGCCAGGACGTATCCTCATCAAGTCCCCCTAGTTCTTAGCGTTTGTTTAGTAAAAGCTTCGAACTAAATGGCGGAGGTTTTAGATTCGACGCCTTTTCTGTGGCGTTTTGTTTTTGAATTTGAATTTCGGCGATGATTTTCATTAAGTGACTGGCGGTCGTTTTATCTTTCCTCTAACTGACGTGACGCTTGACTTGCGTCACCCATCATGACGTGTCGTGCTTCTATTGGGCCGTTTGAGGCGGTGTATTTCCTTTATAAATTGGTGAAAAAAGTTTCACTTTTTCACTTTTTTATCTGTTTCTTCTTCTTCTCCCAACTCTTCATCTTCCTTTGGATTATTGCTTTTGCAGGCTGGTTAGTATCTTCTTCTTTATAAATCATGGCTAACAAAAGTAACTTGTCCGGCTGTTTCAATATTTTAAACCTGAATGGCCTGGCGTGGTTTGTGGAACAATACGCGATTCCTGCTTCTTTACACCCCATTCTTCCTGAAAAAGATAAAGCTATCTATCCCTTCGTTCCTGGGAAGATAGGTGTTTACACCCAGATGTTCGATTACTATAACTATCGTCTTCCTTTGACAAAATTTTTTATTAGGGTTTTGTTGTTTCAAGAGGTTCATCTTTCCCATATGAACCCCTTCGGTCTGGCCAAGGTATGCCAGTTCGAACTTGCCTGTCGTAGCTTAGATTCCGATCCAGATTTGGATGTGTTCCGGGCCCTTTATAAGCTGAACCGGTCCGGTGATTGGTATACTTTTGAGGTTCGTAAGAAGAACGCCTGTTGTTATTCGTGGATTACTACGAGCCTGAAGGATTGGAAAGACCACTTCTTTTTGGTGGATGATCGGTGAAGACTCAAAAAGATCCAGTCTTCCTCCCCCCTTCCTGAGGATTTTGTGTTCAAAAAGGGTTTGTACGCTGCTTTGATTAAGGAAGCCGATCGCGTCCAGAAATTTCCGGAACACATTCTAGTCATGGGGAAGATAAGCACGATATGGTCTGAATCTGTCACACCCCGGCTAGCTAGAAAGAAACTTTACGGTTCTAAACGCTAGATTAAGCGGAGACCGGAATAGAATGTGGTTTAGACCCGACAAGTTTGGATACTTGTATAATATGGGTAAACTAAACACATTCTGGAATTTGAGGATTTAATGATAAGGTTAAACCCGTTTCGGCTATTTTACGTAAACTAGTCACATAAACCAATCCGAACGCGTAACGGGTAACCAAATGAATTATATACAGGTCTCACATGTTATTATGCTTAAAATATATTAATACATCAGTAGGATGTTAACATATATGCCCAAAAAGTAATTTAAACCAATTTAAGTCCCGTAAGGGCATTTTGGTAATTTTAATGCTTATAAAAAGAGATTTTATAATAAACTGAAGTTCTGGTCCTTTGTAATCAGTAAAAATATTTAATTTAACTCATTACATCAGTAAGATATTACATATATTTGAGGTTTACCATTTATGGCCAAACTATGCCCCGAAAGGGCATTTTGGTCATTTCACATAGGCTTTTAAGGACATTTTTGGAAACCTGAGTTCATAACTTATACCTATTGTAATAATATTTAAATTTGTTTAAAAACGCAGTAAGTAACAAGTCTTAGATGTTAAATATGGTTTTAAACCATACTATGCACCTAATTAGTGTAAAACTCGCTAATTGACGAAAATCAAGATGTTTATGTAAACCTGAGATTTTAATCAGTTTTAAATGCTCAAAATAATTTATTTAATGTATAAAATTAGTAGAAAAAAGTTTGGCGTTCAAATCATTTGTTAATCTTATTTTATGCTTAAAAAGGGTATTATCGTCATTAACCGAATTACACAAGAACTCTATGTTTTAGATAGATTATAATCTGACCAAAAATCCTAAAATTCCTTAAAAATAATATCTTAACATTAGGTAATGAGTTTTGCTTCAAAATCCAAGTTTAAAGGTGCATTATGCAAGATATCGCAAATTAATTAATAAAGAGCTTCTAATTACGATATCGAGCATAACTTCTATTTGGGACCAAAAACTGATGTCAAATTTTTGGGACAAGTTTAAATATCAGTAGCAAAGGTTTTTTGTCCTCTCACATTTCTAAACATCTCATTTATGTGTCAAAAGGGCATTTACAGCATTTATAAGCATATTAACAAATAAGTGCATATAATTCAAACTACTAAGGACCAAGCAATATAACTCCAGAGGGTTATACTACTGAATAATATGGTCCTAATGGAAGCTTAAAACGTGGGAGAATTAAGATTGAACGGGTCAGAACTGAAAGTCAAAGCAAAAGTCAAGCTTTTGCGACTTTCGGTTATAAACTGACCTTAGACTGATAATTGTCAGGTTAGGCCTGATTAAACATGTTCTAATATTAATTACCAAGTCATTAGAATGTTAAAATATAATTTAGAACCTCTGTTTTATTAATTTAAATCATTTTTAAACTTTCTGTCCAGTTTGACTTTTTGTCAAACTAGTTTGACCCGACAATTAACTAGTCAAACGAAATAATTAGGAGGTGTCCTTTTAAGGTTTAATCACCTACCTTAATATGGTTCCATAACCACTTTTGTTTCAGTCAGTGGCTGGACCATATGTGATTAAACCGAAAGTCAAAGCTAAATTACGATATGTTTGACTTTGCGGTATTTAAGCTAATTAAAAGGACTAAGCAGGGATTAAAACTCTTACTAATGGTCCTTGCTATCTTTTCTACACTTGAAAGTCTTCTCCTAAGGTTTACAAGCTCCAGAAGTGTGATTTGAAAGATGTTGCAAATGAAGTGTGCATGTGAACTATGAACTAGTGACCCTTATATACCAATTTCCAAGTGTTTAGATCATCTACAGCTGTTATGGAGGATCCTAGGATCACCCTAGGTGTCCTAGTGGATTAATAAAACCGACATACAGCCCCTAGAATCGATCTGAACGAGGTTAAGGCGGTGCAGCAGCTGAAACTCGCACCTGTCCTCTTTTTTCTGCGCTGGGGACTTCTACGCGGCTCGCGTAGGAGTTCTTTATGGGCTACGCGGCCCGCCTGGAGGTGGGGCACAGGTTAAACAAGTTTCATTTGTTGGCTGGTTTAGTCCCTGATCGTTTAAAACCTTATACAACCTCATTTTTGGCATGTAAGGCCCTTGTAGTTAATTTGTAGAGGATCAAGGAAGTATAACCAAACTTCGTTAGGCTCGGTTTCGTTAAATATCACTATAGTTGCAAGTTTCATCAAGTTGACACTTTTCACCCAAAGTCTTGAAAACTTACTTAATGATCTTGAAACCACGTGAAATTTATACCACTTATTCTTGAGAGTATATTTGAATATTTAGAAGCCTCGGGTTCGTTAAAAGGTCACTCAGAGGTAAGAATTAATATATTGACACGTTTAACCCCCTTGTAATTTATAACCTTCCAATTATTTTCATAACGGCTTCTCGTATCCAATTAATTACTCATTTAAGAATATATTCTTCACGTATGGTTATTCAGAGGCACAAGTTTGGCATGTTGACACTTTTAGTCCCCGTGGTTTCATATTTTCATCGTTTGCCAACTTTAGTCCTTCAAACTCAATCTTTCACATAACTAGAGTTTAGGACACGTGTCTTTACAAAATTGGACACGTTTTTACGTGGTGTTACATCCTCACCCCCTTAAAAGAAATCTCGACCCCGAGATTTACAGGAATAAGTGAGGGTACTTTTGTCGCATACTGGACTCAACTTCCCACATATATTTCGCGACCTCCACGAGCATCCCATTTGACCTTTACTATAGGCACATGCTTTCTTCGAAGCTTTTTAACCCGAAGATCCTCGATTGATATAGGTCTTTCAACAAATCTCAGGCTTTCATCAATTTGTACGTCTTTATGAGACATAGCTAGCGATTCATCAGCTAGACATTTCTTGAGATTACAGATGTGGAACACATTATGAATTCCACTCAGCTCCTCAGGCAAGTTTAGCTTATAAGCTACACTGCCGACACATTCGATGATCTCGAATGGTCCAATATATCTAGGGCTTAACTTACCATTCTTACCAAAATGCATCACACCTTTCCAGGGTGATACTTTTAGTAAAACCTTATCGCCAACCTCAAACTTTAAAAGTTTTCGCCTCTTGTCAGCATAACTTTTCTGCCTATCCCTGGCAGCTTTCAGGCGATCACGAATCTGGACAATCTTGTCCGTCGTTTCAAGGACTATATCAGGTCCTGACAACTGAGCTTCTCCTACTTCTGCCCAACAAACAGGCGTTCTGCATTTCCGACCATATAGTGTCACGGCCCCCGTCCCGGTTTGACCCGGTCCAGGAGCCGCGGGACAGAAACCCGTGGTATTAATTAATTGAGTTGACAGCGGAAGATTTAACAGGATCTTTTAAACTTTGAAAATGCCTGATTATTTTATTTCATAATTCAGGATCAACCCCGTACTTTACAATAGAGGAATTTCACGAGGAAATTCCCTAGTTTACAAAACATGTTTATTTATTTTAACTGAGCCACCACTTCAAGCTTGTTAGTGCTCCGTAGCACGTTTTCCTTGAATCACAGCAGGTCGCCTGAAACATGTTTTAAAAATATTTTATCAGCGGGGAAATACTGGCGTGTCATTCAGTTTACATAAAATGACACATAATTATAAATTACAGCATAAGAGCGATTACAATGGCTTCTATCTTATTTTTATCTGGCGTCGTGTCACCTCCTGGTGACGATGGTCGTACCACTATTGGGTCCTTTCACCCAAGTAGTGATGATTATCACAGTTAGGATTTATTAGCCTAACCATGAGAAATTAGTAATGTGCACAATACCCCACTAGCCAGTGATTCAAGATAACCACGACTTAATCCCTGTAATTATAACTTTTGAAAATAATTGGAGTATTGTAAAACATTATTGATAAAAAGAGAATGACTCACATTGCAGATTTACACGGGCAGAGTTTAGTCTACTGATTAGCCTGTTTAACCTAATTCAAATAACAATGCACACGAAAACTAGGTTAGTAACTTTAATTCAACTTTTACGACAACTCACGAGATCAAAACCTTCACAGTGAATGACAAAGTGCGATACTTAAACATCCATCGAATTCACGACGAATGACAAAGCATAACCCAAGTTTGAGCAGCACTTAAACATCCATTGGATTGGTTTCTATCGATCGGACATTAAATCGTAGCAGTGATCGAGTTATTACCCTGTTATCGCGGCAGCGTTTCATGATTGTGTGTGTTTTTGGACTGTTTATAAGATATCTCAATGTACGAATTGAGTTTTTACGTCGAACCAACTCCAGAAATCAAGTGCCAAACTCCCCTACTTATACCTGGAAAACGGCGTCCTCGCGTGGCGCGAGGGGTACCACCCTAGCATAGGGTAGCCCCGTGTCTCAGTAGCTTGGGTGAGTTGACGGTTCGTTCAAATTCGATTTCCACGTAAAATTGTGTTGATAATATCAAATAGGAAATACCCCCCTGAGTTTTAGGGGCCCTGATCCTGATTCCGATAGTTCTGAAAATTTTAGGGATTATGCAGGATCACTTGGGGGTCTTAATTAGGGTTTCCTATTGGGTAGAATAAGATAAGAAATAGTAATTTTGATGAGAGTTGTTACATCCTCCGCACCTTATAAAAATCTTATCCTTGAGATTTACTGGAACAAGTAGGGATACTTTCGCTTCATTTCCGATTCCAGCTCCCAAGTGTATTCAGCTCCTCTCTTTGAATCCCACTTGACTTTGACCAGCACTAGTCGTTTGTGCTTGAGAAACTTGACCTTTTTGTCTTCTATCTGCAATGGTTTCTCAACAAATTTTAACTTTTCATTTACCTCTACATCTTGAAGAGGTACTACCAGGGATTCGTCAGACAGACATTTCTTAAGATTGGATACATGAAATACGTCATGTACCCCGGCTAGCTCTTCTGGTAGTTGTAAGCGATAAGCAACTGGTCCTATTCGCTGGATTATTGGGAATGGTCCTACGTACCTTGGACTTAGCTTTCCCTTCTTTCCGAACCGTACTGCTCCTTTCCAAGGAGAAACTTTCAAAAGTACCTTATCTCCGACTTGAAATTCCAGTGGCTTGCGTCGATTATCTGCATAACTCTTCTGGCGATCTCGATCTGTCTTTAGTCTTTCCTTGATTTGAGTGATCTTGTCGGTGGTTTCTTGTACAATCTCGGGACCGGATAGTTGGCTTTCTCCTATTTCTGCCCAGCAAACTGGAGTTCTGCATTTTCGTCCATATAGTGCTTCGAATGGGGCAGCTTCAATGCTTGAATGATAACTATTATTATAGGAGAATTCGATTAAAGGTAGGTGGTCATCCCAGTTTCCACCAAAATCTATCACACATGCCCTAAGCATGTCTTCCAGGGTTTGGATCGTCCTTTCACTTTGTCCGTCTGTTTGAGGATGATATGCAGTGCTCAAGTTCAGTTTAGTCCCCATGGCTTCTGGGAAACTTGTCCAAAAATGCGAAGTGAAACGACTAACTCTATCCGATATAATGGAGAGTAGAACTCCATGTAAGGATACTACTTCATCTACATACAACTTTGCTAACCTTTCCATGCTAAAGGTTTCTTTCATGGGTAGAAAATGAGCTGATTTGGTTAATCGATCCACAATTACCCAAATTGCATCATTACCTTTTCTGGTTTTGGGCAATTTAGTAACAAAGTCCATAGTTATAACTTCCCATTTCCATACAGGCATTTCTAATTGTTGTAGTAGACCTGAAGGTTTCTGGTGTTCTGCCTTAACTTGTGAACAAGTTAGACACTTAGAAACATATCTAGCTATATCCTTTTTCATTCCTATCCACCAGAAATTTTTCCTTAAATCTTGGTACATTTTATTATTTCCTGGATGCATGGTATACGTAGATTTATGGGCTTCCTCTAAGATCTTATGTCTTAAATCTCCTTGCTTAGGTACCCAAATCCTTTTCTTATGGAATCTCCAAATTCCATCAGCTCCTTGCTCCAATTCCTTTATTCTCCCTTTCATTCCTTCATCATCATCCTTGATTGCTGTTTCCTGAACATTCTTTAATTGTTCCATTAAGTCTAATTGTAAACTTAATCTAAGAGCACGAACTCGCTTTTGCTTTTCATGATACTTACGACTTAAGGCATCTGCAACTACATTTGCCTTTCCTTCGTGATATTGAATATCACAGTCGTAGTCACTTAGAATTTCCATCCACCTTCTTTGCCTCATGTTCAATTCTTTTTGCCCAAATATGTATCTTAAACTCTTATGATATGTATAAACAGTAAACTTACTTCCATACAGATAGTGTCTCCAAATCTTAAGGGCAAAAATTATGGCTCCTAATTCTAAGTCATGTGTCGTATAATTTTCTTCATGCTTTTTCAATTGTCTTGAGGCATTCGCAATTACCTTTTTATGTTGCATTAGCACACATCCTAATCCTAGCTTAGAAGCATCACAATAAACTTCAAAATCCTCTGTTCCTTCTGGCAAAGCTAGAATTGGGGCGTTTGTTAACTTTTGCTTCAAAATCCTAAAGGCCTCTTCTTGCCTAGGTCCCCATTCAAACTTAGCTGCTTTGCATGTTAGCTTAGTTAATGGCACAGGTATCTTGGAAAAATTCTTAATGAATCGCCTATAGTATCCAGCTAACCCTAGAAAACTTCTAATTTCCATAGCTGACTGTGGGACTTTCCATTTGGTGATTGCTTCTATTTTGGAGGGATCTACGTGAATACCTTCGTGATTCACCATGTGTCCTAAAAATTGTACCTCCTATAGCCAAAATTCACATTTCGAGAATTTGGCGTAAAGCTTTTCCTTTCTTAACAAAGTTAAGAGTGCATGTAGGTGCTGACAGTGTTCATTCTGGCTTTTGGAATAAATAAGTATATCGTCAATGAAGACAATTACAAATTTATCCAAGTACGGTTTACAAATCCTATTCATCATGTCCATAAATGCTGCGGGATCATTTGTTAGTCCGAAGGGCATGACAGTAAACTCGTAATGGCCATACCTAGTTCTGAAAGCAGTTTTAGGTATGTCTTCTTCTTGTACCTTCAATTGATGGTATCCGGAGCGTAAGTCGATCTTAGAAAAGTATCTAGCTCCCTGAAGTTGATCAAAAAGATCGTCAATCCTAGGTAATGGGTATCGATTCTTAATTGTAACCTTATTTAATTCCCTATAATCGATACACATTCTCATCGAACCATCTTTCTTCTTTACAAACAACACTGGAGCTCCCCACGGGGATGAACTAGGTTGTATAAATCCTTTGCTTAATAATTCATCTAATTGCTTTTTCAGTTCTAGCATTTCGGTGGGTGCTAACCGATAAGGTGCCTTAGCTATCGGTGTAGTTCCAGGAATTAGATGAATCCTAAATTCGACTTCCCTATTTGGTGGTAATCCAGGTAGTTCTTCTGGGAATACATCCGGGTATTCTGATACTACTGGAATTTCTTTAAGTTCCTTACCTTTCGTGTTAATGATCACTGAAATCATATACACTACTTCTTGTTTTCTTGAATAACTGGCCAACTTCATTACTGAAATGAATTTCAGTGGCTTATCTCCTGTAATCACCACTAATTCTCCTGTGGGTGTATGAATTTCTATGGAATTTTTTTCACAAAGAATTCGAGCATGGTTGGCTACTAACCAATCTATTCCTAACACAATATCGGATCCGGCTAAATTCATAGGTAACAGGTTTGCAGAGAATTTATGACCTAAGAGTTCTATCTTTCCTTCTCGCAAAACCTTATCTATTTTAACAGAATTTCCATCTGCCGTTTCGACTGTAAAAATCTGCCTAAGGTTGGTTAAGGGTAAATTAAGTGCTTGGCAGAATGAAGTATTTATAAAACTTTGGTTTGCACCAGAGTCAAATAATACTTTTGCATAAACGTCGTGAACTAGGATCGTACCAGCTATCACGTCAGGGATTAGCTCTGCTTCCTGAGTAGTTAACTGGAAGGCTCTTACGTTTTTCTTGGTAGTTCCTTCTGCAGGTTTGGCTTTGTTATCAGCTGGTTTGACCAATTTTGGGCAGTCTGGCCTAAAATGTCCCGCCTCTCCACAGTTGTAGCAGATTGTGGATTTCTTACTCCTGCAGTCTTCCTCTTGATGTCCTATAATTTTGCAGAAATTGCAATACCCTTTGCATCTTCCAAAATGCTTTCTTTTGCAGGTATTGCAAAATGGAACAGTGGAAGGTCGCCCGGTTCCCTTTTTCTTGAAGTTGCTACTATTACCCACACGGAATCCCTGGGTAATCTTTTGGGCCACTTCCTTTTTCCGGTTTTCTTCTCTTGTGCGTACCAGCTCGTTAGTTAGGGTGTTAGCTAATTCTACCGCATCGTCAATAGTGCGAGGTCTCGTAGCTTTAACTATATTACGGATTTCGCCAATCAATCCCCAAATATAGCGGGGAATAAGCACCGGCTCTGGCGAAGCCAGGGCAGGTACAACTCTAGCATATTCGAAGAATGTTGAAGTATACCCTCGACAGTCTACATTCACCATCCGGTGGTTCAAGAATTTATTCGCCATTTGTTCCTTTTCGTACTCAGGATAGAATTTTCTCTCTATTATGCGCTTAAATTCTTCCCAGCCCATGGCATAGGCTACGTCGCTTCCCTTAGCCTGAAGTACCGTATTCCACCATTCTAGCGCCCCTTCTTTAAAAAGATGCGACGCGTACATGACCTTGTCTTCCTCTGCACATTTAATTATTTTAATCACCGCCTTGGTTTTCTCTAACCAACGCAATTCAGCAGTCGCCCCTTCGTTGCCTGCAAATTCCACCGGTTTACAGGCAAGAAACTCCTTGTAAGTGCAACCAGGCTTAAAAGCTTTCATTTTCTTAAGGAGTGGAGCTTGCATCCCATCGTTGTTGTTATTAGTATGGTTGCCGCCTCCGTTTACACTATTACCAAAGTTGTCGCCGTGTGTACGTTTGCTAGGAATAATTTGTTGAGGTTCAACAGGATTTCGGGCAGCAGCAAGGATTGCTGGAATAGCATTGGCTATTCCCTGATCAACGATATTCTCAATATCTTGCATATTCAGAAATTGATCCTCATGGTTTTGTTCAGATTGGTTAACTTCATTAACGGGTTCATTACCAGCGTGTTCCATCTGGTAATTAATATAGATAAGTAATTAGCAGAAAATAATTAACAACCAAATATAACAAAACAATCGCACATAATCACATTAACACATATAGCCAAAATTGTCGATCTTTCGACCTCCATTTTTATATATTATAATATGCGTCCGTACAAACTTGTTATCTTACAAAAGTTTTATTTGTAGGTTATTTCACATAATTATATTTTACTACTATTATTATTATACAACCACAACCATGCCGTCACACCATCCCGTCAGCTGGCATCTCAGAAGCGACGCTCCCTCTCGTCGTACTTCCAGGATATCTTTTCTCCTGTATCCTTAATTCGGTTCCCTGCATCAATCAGTTTCTCGCCATACTGGCGGAGTTCAGCCAAGTTCTCGGAGTTCATAGGTGGGTGTAGTGGAGGCTCCGGGTCAAATAGAGGGAAAAAGGTATCAGGGTTATTCAGGAGATTTTGCAACTGCCAGTCAGTGGTCCACCATTCTTCCAGCTCTGCTGGTAGAGGTTGGGAGTGGATAAGGGGATCTGGGATGGCTGGTTCCAAATTCACTGGAAGTTGGGTTTCAGCAGGATAAGTGAAGAGATTTTCATTTACTGGCCTAAGGATATCATAACTTGCCAGTATACGATCTAGTTCCTCTTGCAGTGGCAATTCCTCGGCTTGCTTAGAACTTTCCCCAATCTCTATTCTTGTTCCTTTATCCAATGGTTCCTCCATTTTGGCAACTTTCCTAGTTGCTGGTTTCCTCCTGCGTACACGCCTCCGGCCCACAAATCTTCTTCTTTTCTTTGGCTTTGGTTTCTCCGGAGGTTGAGCTTGGAATTCCATAGGTTCCTCAATATCGGCCAAATAACCGGTAAAGTCTCTGGAAACTTCCACATTCACAGAGTAGAGATTGAGATTCTGAAGAGCTTCAGACAACTCATTCATGTTGTTTAGCAGATATAGGGAAAACACACAAAATTCTAGGTTAAAATTTTGTGAGTTAAATTTTTACAGGTTAATATTCAAGTATCATTGCACACATTGCAAATTTTATATATATTTATTACAAATTACAACGGAGATTCAAAATATAATAGGGTTGTGCATTCATAATTTATTTTAGTCTATCTTCTCTTACTAAGTTGTTTTATCTAATAGGCAAAGTTTAAAGTTTCTGGCTTGTAGGTGATATGGGTGCTAGTACTGGGTCAGGGTGTTGGCAGTTTAACTTAATTAAAAGTTAACATTTACTGCGGTAGTGACTAACATATAGAGATCTGCCCATTTTTCATCCAGTTCATCTTCCCATGGTGGGTTATTGCCTATTTCCTGTGTTTCCTTATTAACCCTCACTCCTTTTGGTTGTGACTTCTTTATTTTCTCTTGACTTTTTCTAATAATCCGACTTCTTTTCTTAGGGGTAAGTGGTTTCTCAAACTGTGCTTTACGAACAAATATTCCTTCCTCAGTATCTGCTGAGTATGAAGTTCCCTTATCTTTTGGTGAACTATCTAATTGACGATAGATGTCTGAAAGTCTTTGCTTACCCATACTGTAAACAAATAGTCAAATAACACAAAAACACATAATCATAGGATGGAAATCAGAAAAATTAAGTATTTCTAAACACTTAATTGGCTTAAATCAGTGGCTCTGATACCACCTTTTCCTGTCACGGCCCCCGTCCCGGTTTGACCCGGTCTAGGAGCCGCGGGACAGAAACCCGTGGTATTATTTAATTGAGTTGACAGCGGAAGATTTAACAGGATCTTTTAAACTTTGAAAATGCCCGATTATTTTATTTCATAATTCGGGATCAACCCCATAATTTACAATAGAGGAATTTCACGAGGAAATTCCCTGGTTTACAAAACATGTTTATTTATTTTAACTGAGCCACCACTTCAAGCTTGTTAGTGCTCCGTAGCACGTTTTCCTTGAATCACAGCAGGTCGCCTGAAACATGTTTTAAAAATATTTTATCAGCGGGGAAATACTGGCGAGTCATTCAGTTTACATAAAATGACACATAGTTATAAATTACAGCATAAGAGCGATTACAATGGCTTCTATCTTATTTTTATCTGGCGCCGTGTCACCTCCTGGTGACGATGGTCATACCACTATTGGGTCCTTTCACCCAAGTAGTGATGATTATCACAGTTAGGATTTATTAGCCTAACCGTGAGAAATTAGTAATGTGCACAATACCCCACTAGCCAGTGATTCAAGATAACCACGACTTAATCCCTGTAATTATAACTTTTGAAAATAATTGGAGTATTGTAAAACATTATTGATAAAAAGAGAATGACTCACATTGCAGATTTACACGGGCAGATTTTAGTCTACTGATTAGCCTGTTTAACCTAATTCAAATAACAATGCACACGAAAACTAGGTTAGTAACTTTAATTCAACTTTTACGACAACTCACGAGATCAAAACCTACACAATGAATGACAAAGTGCGATACTTAAACATCCATCGAATTCACGACGAATGACAAAGCATAACCCAAGTTTTAGCAGCCCTTAAACATCCATTGGATTGGTTTCTATCGACCGGACATTAAATCGTAGCAGTGATCGAGTTATTACCCTGTTATCGCGGCAGCGTTTCGTGATTGTGTGTGTTTTTGGACTGTTTATAAGATATCTCAGTGTACGAATTTAGTTTTTACATCGAACCAACTCCAGAAATAAAGTGCCAAACTCCCCTACTTATACCTGGAAAACGGCGCCCTCGTGTGGCGCGAGGGGCCGTCGCGTGGCGCGAGGGGTACCACCCTAGCATAGGGTAGCCCCGTGTCTCAGTAGCTTGGGTGAGTTGACGGTTCGTTCAAATTCGATTTCCACGTAAAACTGTGTTGATATTATCAAATAGGAAATACCCCCCACCCCTGAGGTTTGAGGATGGTAAGCAGTACTAAAATTCAAACGAGTGCCCAAAGATTGTTGGAAACTTTTCCAAAAGTGTGAGGTGTATCGAGTATCTCTATCAGAAATAATAGACACCGGCACCCCGTGGAGGGATACAAACTTATCCACGTATAACTAAGCTAGCTTGTCGGAGCTATGAGTCTCCTTGATGGGTAAGAAATGTGCTGACTTAGTCAGTCGATCAACTATGACCCATATAGTATCATTTCCATGCCTTGTTTTAGGTAACTTGGTTATAAAACCCATGGTTACCATCTCCCACTTCCATGTGGGAAGTTCTGGCTGTTGTAGCAGACCTGATGGCTTTTGATGTTCAGCTTTAATCTGAGCACAAGTCAGGAACTTAGCTACATGTGTGGCAATAGATTTCTTCAAACCTATCCACCAAAAATTTGCTTTCAAATCTTGGTACATTTTGTCACCTCCAGGGTGAACTGAATATTTGGAGTTGTGAGCTTCTTGGAGGATTACATCTCGAAGTCCTCCATGAATAGGAACCCAAATTCTTCCATTTAGTCTGAAGATTCCATCCTTACCACGTGCTAACTGTTCAACAGTCACACCTAACTTTTCATTTGGAAGGTTGGCTTTCGAAATAGCTTCTTTCTGTGCAGCTAATAACCTTTCATTCAAGCTATTCTTCAATTCAATGCTCTTAACATTAATCCTGATAGGTTTAACTCTCTCCTTTCGGCTTAGAGCATCGGCGACTACATTCGCTTTGCCAGGATGGTAGCGAATTTCACAATCGTAGTCATTTAAAGTCTCCATCCAGCGGCGCTGTCTCATATTGAGTTCCTTTTGATTGAATAGGTGTTGGAGACTTTTGTGATCTGAATAAATCACACATTTAGTTCCATATAAATAATGTCTCCACAACTTCAGTGCGAATACAACGGCATCCAACTCCAAGTCGTGGGTGGTGTAATTCTTTTCATGCACCTTTAGTTGTCGTGATGCGTAGGCAATCACCTTGCCCTTTTGCATAAGTACACAACCCATACCGGTGTGCGACGCATCACAGTAAACGACAAACTCTTCAATTCCTTCGGGCAATGTCAACACCGGAGCATTGCTCAATTTCTGCTTAAGAATCTCAAAGGATTCTTGTTGTTTTGGACCCCAATCAAATTTTACATTTTTACGAGTCAAAGAAGTCAATGGTGCAGCTATCCTCGAAAAGTTCTCAATGAATCTTCTATAATATCCGGCTAAACCCAGAAAGCTGCGAATTTCTGTTGGCGTCTTCGGTGCTTCCCAATTCATGATGGCTTCTATCTTGGTGGGATCTACTTGGATACCACGCTCACTAACAACATGTCCAAGGAATTGGACTTCACGACGCCAGAACTCGCACTTGGAGAATTTAGCATACAACTTCTCATGTCGAAGCAATCCTAAGATACATCGAAGGTGCTTCTCGTGATCAACTTGGCTACGAGAATAGATAAGTATGTCATCTATGAAGACGATGACAAACTTATCTAAGTATGGTTTGCAGACTCTATTCATGAGGTCCATGAATGCTGCTGGCGCATTAGTGAGCCCAAAAGGCATCACTAAGAACTCGTAGTGTCCATACCTTGTTCTGAATGCTGTCTATGGTACATCTTCAGTTCTGACCTTAAGTTGATGATACCCAGATCTTAAATCAATCTTCGAGAAATAGCTTGCCCCTTGGAGTTGATCGAATAAGTCGTCGATCCTGGGCAAAGGATAACGATTCTTGATTGTTACCTTATTTAATTCGCGATAATCAATGCATAAGCGCATTGATCCGTCCTTCTTTTTCACAAACAATATTGGAGCTCCCCAAGGCGCAGAGCTGGGTTGAATGAAACCTTTTTCCAGTAAGTCGTCTAATTGAGTCCTGAGCTCCTTCATTTCAGTAGGCGCTAGACGATAAGGAGCTCGTGCAATAGGTGCAGATCCTGGGAGAATGTCTATCCTGAATTCAACTTGCCTCTTCGGAGGTAATCCAGGTAATTCGTCAGGAAAGACATCAGGATACTCGGAGATAATAGGAATATCTTTAATCTTAGGCTTTGGGTCCTTTACTAACACTTGTGCCATATAGATGACACATCCGCTCTTCAGACACTGCGATACTTTGAGAATGGACACATTGTTGGGCAGACCATACTGTGTATCTCCTTGGATGGTGACGATTCACCAGAAGGGGCTTTGATGATAACTAGCTTTTTATCGGAGGCGATTTGGGCTTGGTTATGCGACAACCAATCCATGTCCAAAACTATATCAAACCCAGCCAATTTCATTGGCAAGAGGGATAGCGGGATAGAATGATTCTTATTGGATATAAAACATCCATCAAGAAGAGTTGAGGCTGTTTCTAAGGTACCATCAGCAAGCTCTACCTCATATTTTATGTCTAGAGTCTTAATAGGCAGATTCAGTAACTTACAAAACTTATGGTCTACAAAAGACTTATCAGCACCTGAATCAAATAAGACTCTAGCATAATTATTATTAATGAGGAAGGTACCTGTTATGACATTCTCGTCGTTCACCGCTTCCCTTGCATTCATCTGGAAAACTCTTGCGTTGGTTTTCTTCGCCTCCTCGGGCTTCTTAGCATTCTTGGGGCAGTTTGTCTTGATGTGCCCCTTTTCGTTGCAACCATAACAGGTTGCATCCTTAATGTTCCGGCACTCTACAGACTTATGCCCTACCTTTTTGCAAATCCCACATGGTTTGGCTTGTGGTTCTTGGTTGCATTTTCCAAAGTGCCTTTTGTTGCAAGTCTGGCACCTGGGTTTGTCATTTGACTGCCCTTTCTTAGAAACAAAGTTCCCTTTGTTCTTCTTGTTTGATTGAGAGGACTTGTCTTCCTCTCTCTTCCTCTTCCCGTCATCGGTAGTTTTCTTTGCCCTACTCCTCACAATATCAAGAGTAAGGGACAAGGATAGATCCACAGCAGATCTATAAGTGGCTGGCTTAGAAGCCTTAACATTCCCTTTCACTTCAGGGGCCAAACCACCGATGAAACGCGCAATGCATTTGGGTTCAGGGGTGACCAAGTATGGTACAAGCCTTGACATCGAATTGAAGCTGGTCACATAAGACCTACAGTCCAAATCCTTCATTACCAAGGTGAGGAAGTCAGTTTGAATCCTCTCAACCTCATGCTGAGGACAATACGTGTCTTTCACAAGATCAACAAACTTGCTCCACGAAAGGTTATATAAATGAACCTTTCCAGTAGACTGTACTAACGCTTTCCACCATGTGAGGGCATCGCCCTTGAAAGATTGAGATACAAACATAACTATGTCTTCCTTAGCACATCCACTGATGTCAATCACAGTTTCCATTTCGTCTAACCATTTCATGCAGTCGATTGCTCCATTTTCTCCTGTAAAATCCCTCGGTTTACAGGAGACGAAGTACTTATAGGTACAACTCTTTTTGTACTTAGGAGCCTGATTTAACACCACTTTTTGAGACTCAGATCTTTGGTTGGATAAATGCTGAGATTCATCCCTTTTTTATGCATGTGACCGTGATAAAGGTTTTGAGTGAGCTTTGGACCGAACATTAGTTAGTTCCTTGAATATCTTATCCACCGCTTGAGCAACTACGGTGTCAATCATAGCTTGCAGTTCAGCGTTTGTAAGATTTATTCTGGCCTCATTATTGTTTTCTTCCCGCGGATGACTGTTTGCTTCATCAGATCCAGCCATGGCTTGGGTACTAAAATTTTACAACAATGGTTTATTTAAATTATACAATAAATCATCACATTGATGATTAGATGGCCATGGTATTATTAAACCACATAGACCATTTTGAGTGATAAATAACAATCAATGGAATATAATTCTTTATATTTATTAGACAGGGGAATATAAATCACATCTGTCAATGTCATAAAAGACATTTTCATTTAGCACAAGGCTCGTCTCGAAGGACATTTAGATAGCGCAGAAGGCTTTGTCACAAGGACGATTAGAATATAACTAATGATCTTTGGGATCAGTGATCTTTTAAGGGTCGAACATAGTTCATCGCCTTATTGACAAGAAGTTTAAAAAGTAGAACTATCATTGTCATTTTTACACCTTTGCTTGTAAGCATACATCTCAATTGGATGTTTTAGGCGTATACATCATATTGATGTTTATTAGCCATGATTCATATAGATCATATAGGCTATGAAAGTGACTTGGGAAAGTCCAAGTACATTTGGAAGCTTGTGTGGTTTTTCGTACCACACAACCAGGAATGTTAACATGTTTTCAGATATTAACAGGGAGTTATTTTCTTAAAAAGGTTGCACCATCATAGCCATTAATATGTTGGCTAGGTTACACCCTTAAGAATTTCTTTGGCAGATCAATTTAAATTTGAAATGATATAGCATGATGATGTGATAAAATACATATTTAAAAATAAAAAATAAACTTCATTAAATCATAAAACTAGTACAACGATGCCCTAAACGGGACTTGAAACAACTCACTGCCCGCGCAGGGGCTACAGAAATAGAAAATAAGTCCACGCAGGGACTTGGTACAGAAAATAAAGAAAATGTCCTCGCAGGGACTCGATTAAAAGACAATACAAGACAAAATAAACAACTTCCTACTTCTTCTTGCCTTTAATGAGGTTCGCAATTGAGTAAGCTATTATGCTTCTTTTTGGTTTCATCTGTTTCACGCTCAACCCTGTCTAACCTCTGCAGTATTTCTTGGGTTTGCTCCTGTTGAGGAGGAGGAGGTTGCTGGTAAGGTGGGTATTGATACCCCTGTACCGGATATCCAGTTGGGTAAACTGGAGGGTAAGAAGAAGGATAAAGTGTATTATACTGTGCAGCAGTAAGATATGGATCATGGGTTCCATAATCCGTTGGATATCCAGATGGGTTATACCCAGATGAACCTGGGTATGTTGGTATTGGGTTGTCAAAGCCCACTGGCGGTGGCGGTGGTGCATAAGAAACTGGCGGAGGATTGTCCTCTGGCACCACATGCGAGGGTCCACCCATTTGGGGGTCCACGGGAATAGGAGGGTAAGAGCTTGAACCATGAGGGGATGCGATTCGTGGTCCCCCACGCACAGACATTCGCGCATTCCTCCTTCGCCTGGGCGGCTCGGGAGGTGGTTGAGGTGGCTCCTCTATGAGTAGTGGTGGTGGGGTAACCGCTTGAAGATGCGGTTCATTCAAAGGAGGTTGAGACGGGGAGTTGTGATATGAAGGGGTGAATTCCCATTCATACTTTGACCACCATTCCTTAAATGAATCGGGCCCTTGGTACGACGATCCTTGATATGGAGAACCGCTCGAGATGCTGATAGGGTGGCCCGATGTTCCGGTTTACATTTATGGGTCAGGGTCGTCGTCCATTTCCATCTCCTGAGAGAAGTGATCTTCGGGTCCCAAGGGATTGAAATCAAAGAGATTGTTGACATAGTCGTTCGGATTGAACTGACCTGGAGAATAAATGGAATCGGAGTGATGGAAAGAATGGGAGTGAAGGAGTGGTGAGATTGGTTCGAATGGTGTGACTCCTGAGAGTGATGGGAATGTTGGGGCTCGTTAGGAATGGGTAGCCCAAAGTATGGAGGGTCGGATGGTGAGGATCCTAGCGAAACAGAATGTCTCGCCGGCTCGAAGTTATGACTCCAATGGTCCCGAGATTTGCAACTAGAGAAAGTCGCTGACGGGGTACGTCGATGGGAGGGTCCCGCGTGGCCCGATGGCCCTCCTCGCATTGGTCCCTTTCCTTTGCCTCTCACACGTGGCGGAATTTTCCAAGAAGTTAACCTGTCAAAACAAGTAAATATAATATAAACAATAAAAGGAAAGTTAAGAATAAATCCTAGGTCATTAGCCTAGACTCGGAAGTCTAAGGAAAGTGCTTATTGTGTCATTGAGATTAAACACAAAAGGTTAGTGTTTAATTCACTCAATGTTGGCTTTGATACCAACCTGTCACACCCCGATATTTTCACATATTACCGGTGGGCCCGGCGGGGAGTATCGTGACGTAGTTGATATCATCATTGTCAATACACACAATATAATAGCACAGCGGAAGGCTTGGTGAAAAAAAACTATTACAAACCATAATGTCTGAGTGTCCGAACGAAAGAATATACAGACTGGATTGTTATAAGATCCACAGGCGGATCATAAATAAAATACAAGAAACGAAAATAACAGACTTCGGGTATCTTAGGGATTTGTAAGATCCTCTTATACGACACCTAATAGCTCCAGTCTATTTACGAGAGGTACCTGTCAATCAGTCTTTAGAAGATACGTCAGTTTACACTGGTTAATACATTTAACTGACTCTTTTGAAAACATTTATGAAAATTGATTTAAGTGCACATGGCACAAATCATTTATAACTTGGGACAATTATTTAAATATAATCTTGTATATAGATTTACATGTTTGTCATACATATGGGGCCGGTTTGGAAGCCGGTCATGATTAACCGACTCACCACTTATAAAACCCACGAAGGAGTTATCCCCAACATGTGGGTTATTTAGCATTTGCATCTGTCAGGTGTATGCCTACACCCCGTGCTTAGGTCGTGGCCATTTTCAAATGAAATGAGCCGAGGATATCCAGGACACGGTCGTATTAACCCCCATTGTTTATGTTATCAAACAAAACAGATTAAAACGGGTTATGTAAATTTATTAATCACAATCCGATTAAATGATTTCACACCCGACCAAGCAGTATTAATATAATACCATATCCCAAGCCTGTATAAGGGAAAATAAGTTAAAAGTATTTACCTGAGCTTAAAAGTGAAGATAACTCAGCCGTAAATCCTAAAGCTTTTTGATGGTACCTTCTACTGGATGCTACTTAATCTGTGTAGAAGGTTTAATAACCTATTAGGATGCTAACGGGCCTTTAGTTAAGTCAAGGACTTAGACTGGCTAGCTAGAAAGAAACTTTACGGTTCTAAACGCTAGATTAAGCGGAGACCGGAATAGAATGTGGTTTAGACCCGACAAGTTTGGATACTTGTATAATATAGGTAAACTAAACACATTCTGGAATTTGAGGATTTAATGATAAGGTTAAACCCGTTTCAGCTATTTTACGTAAACTAGTCACATAAACCGATCCGAACGTGTAAACGCGTAACGGGTAACCAAATGAATTATATACAGTTCTCACATGTTATTATGCTTAAAATATGTTAATACATCAGTAGGATGTTAACATATATGCCCAAAAAGTAATTTAAACCAATTTAAGTCCCGTAAGGGCATTTTGGTAATTTTAATGCTTATAAAAAGAGATTTTATAATAAACTGAAGTTCTGGTCCTTTGTAATCAGTAAAAATATTTAATTTAACTCATTACATCAGTAAGATATTACATATATGTGAGGTTTACCATTTATGGCCAAACTATGCCCCGAAAGGGCATTTTGGTCATTTCATATAGGATTTTAAGGACATTTTTGGAAACCTGAGTTCATAACTTATACCTACTGTAATAATATTTAAATTTGTTTAAAAACTCAGTAGGTAACAAGTCTTAGATGTTAAATATGGTTTTAAACCATACTATGCACCTAATTAGTGTAAAACTCGCTAATTGACGATAATCAAGATGTTTATGTAAACCTGAGATTTTAATCAGTTTTAAATGCTCAAAATAATTTATTTAATGTATAAAATTAATAGGAAAAAGTTTGGCAATCAAATCATTTGTTAATCTCATTTTATGCTTAAAAATGGTATTATCGTCATTAACCGAATTACACAAGAACTCTATGTTTTAGATAGATTATAATCTGACCAAAAATCCTAAAATTCCTTAAAAATAATATCTTAACAGTAGGTAATGAGTTTTGCTTCAAAATCCAAGTTTAAAGGTGCATTATGCAAGATATTGCAAATTAATTAATAAAGAGCTTCTAATTACGATATCGAGCATAACTTCTATTTGGGACCAAGAACTGATGTCAAATTTTTGGGACAAGTTTAAATATCAGTAGCAAAGGTTTTTTGTCCCCTCACATTTCTAAAAATCTCATTTATGTGTCAAATGGGCATTTACGGCATTTATAAGCATATTAACAAATAAGTGCATATAATTCAAACTACTAAGGACCAAGCAATATAACTCCAGAGGGTTATACTACTGAATAATATGGTCCTAATGGAAGCTTAAAACGTGGTAGAATTATGCTTGAACGGGTCAGAACTGAAAGTCAAAGCAAAAGTCAAGCTTTTGCGACTTTCGGTTATAAACTGACCTTAGACTGATAATTGTCGGGTTAGGCCTGATTAAACATGTTCTAATATTAATCACCAAGTCATTAGAATGTTAAAATATAATTTAGAACCTCTGTTTTATTAATTTAAATCATTTTTAAACTTTCTGTCCAGTTTGACTTTTTGCCAAACTAGTTTAACCCGACAATTAACTAGTCTAACGAAATAATTAGGAGGTGTCCTTTTAAGGTTTAATCACCTACCTTAATATGGTTCCATAACCACTTTCGTTTCAGTCAGTGGCTGGACCATATGTGATTAAACCGAAAGTCAAAGCTAAACTACGATATGTTTGACTTTTCGGTATTTAAGCTAATTAAAAGGACTAAGCAGGGATTAAAACTCTTACAAATGGTCCGTTCTATCTTTTCTACACTTGAAAGTCTTCTCCTAAGGTTTGCAAGCTCCAGAAGTGTGATTTGAAAGATGTTGCAAATGAAGTGTGCATGTGAACTATGAACTAGTGCCCCTTATATACCAATTTCCAAGTGTTTAGATCATCTACAGCTATTATGGAGGCTCCTAGGATCACCCCAGGTGTCCTAGTGGATTAATAAAACCGACATACAGCCCCTAGAATCGATCTGAACGAGGTTAAGGCGGTGCAGCAGCTGAAACCCGCACCTGTCCTCTTTTTTCTGCACTGGGGACTTCTACGCGGCCCGCGTAGGAGTTCTTTATGGGCTACGCGGCCCGCCTGGAGGTGGGGCTCAGGTTAAACAAGTTTCATTTGTTGGCTGGTTTAGTCCCTGATCGTTTAAAACCTTATACAACCTCATTTTTGGCATGTAAGGCCCTTGTAGTTAATTTGTAGAGGCTCAAGGAAGTATAACCAAACTTCGTTAGGCTCGGTTTCGTTAAATATCACTATAGTTGCAAGTTTCATCAAGTTGACACTTTTCACCCAAAGTCTTGAAAACTTACTTAACGATCTCGAAACCACGTGAAATTTATACCACTTATTCTTGAGAGTATATTTGAATATTTAGAAGCCTCGGGTTCGTTAAAAGGTCACTCAGTGTAACACCCCGAAAACGGGTTTGGTAATTAAACCCCGCTAATACTAAAGGCGGGGAAAGTACCGTTGGTGGTAAAAATAAACTGGCAAATATTAGGAATAAATTGAATAATCCTAATATTTATTTAAAAGTGAATAAGAGCTTTCAAGAAAATAGAATGGATAAAAGACCCGATTTAACGGGACTTAAAGTAAAACGGGTTATGACTTCCCGAACCTACTAAACTGACTAGGAATAATTCAAACCTAGTTAGATAGTGACTTATGAGTGGGTTAAAACCCTTAAATTATGAACTAAGGGAAAATGGAGGGGCCAAACTTGTTAAACTTGAAACTTGATTTATTAAACACAAGAATTAAAAACAAACCAAACACCCACTTGGGGTTGTCTGGTCGTAGAAGAAGCAGGGGGGCGACATGGGTTTTCTTCAAACCCTAAAATCCTCACAAAACTCCCAAATTGGAGCCTCTAATCAAGTCCAAATCGAATTTCAAGCACAAATTCATGAACACCTAGTTGAAAGGATCACAAGGTATGTAAAATTGTGATGTTTTGATCCATCTTAAATTCTAGGTTATTTGTAAGAAACTGAAATTGAGCTTGATTATGTCATGCATGGATGAATCTTGAAGTAATATGATGTCTAGGAGTAAACCCTAGTCAATAACATGTGGGATTATTGGATAATCTATGAAATTCATAATGATCCATTGATAAGTTAAGTGGGTTTATTGACAATATGATGAACACTCGGGTTGGAGTGTTAAATTGAAGAAAATTGAGTGTTATAATATAAGTTCTTGATGTAATTCATGAACACTAGACTTAGAGGTTTGATTGTTATGTAAATCTTGGTGAAAATAATTAGTTATGAACTAGTTAGTAAATATGTAAAATTATGCACATTAGGTGTTTGTTAAAATGCCTAAATGAGAACTAAGTGTTGATAATGTGCCTAATTGAGTCTTGTGAACTTGATAGTGCAATCATATGTGTTAATTGGTGATTTGACTTTTAAAAAGTCAAACCGACCATTAATAAGATCGAATGATAATTTTGATAGAAAATACGTAAGATGGAATAGTCATAATTAATGATGACTAATATAACCGTCTTACGAATTATGATTATAGTTTGACGCTTGACAAGCTAGGTGGAGGCTTGGAAAGGAAGCGGGTCGAACGAAGCAAGTATGAAGGAAAAGCGTAATTCGGATGCAAGGTAAGTATATCTTACACTAGTCAAATATTTCAAAACACCCTTTTGTCGTGTTACGAAAAAGATAATTATGACGTAAGCCATAGTAGGCCAAAAAGTGTTAAGAAATGGAATTATAAGTAAAGTGACCGCACGGTGTAAATCGGAGCGAGTCATATATACGAGGTGATAATAAATGTCATCTCGCTAATATAATCGGTCAATTTGGCCAAACAGGTCAAAAGGTGTAGACTTCAACTTTTGACAATATCGACTAATGGGTTGTCAAGTCGCATGATTTTAGGAAATAAATAGCACATTGATGCTTACATCGCTATCACTTAGCAGTCACTAAGGAAAGGTATTGAAACGGGTCAATATATTGATCCGAGCCAGGTATGTATAATAATACAACTCATCATGTAGAAATTGGAGTTTTATAACAGTTAGACAAGGTTAAAATAAGATATTCGGTTATCTTTTAGGTAAAGCGAATAAATTGAGTTATGATTATGGTGTTTTAGAAACATATTGGTTTCTAAACAAGAATATGGTTAAAAGGTCGGATTTTGGGGTTCAAACAAGCACTAATAGTCCTTCGTCATAAAAGAATGACTAAAATTGACAAAAACGCCCTTGTTGGCTAATTCGAATAAACAACCTTTAAAGGTAGTTTTGAAACGAGTTTTATGATCAAATAAATAATTGGAATAAGTGTAAGAAGCGAAAGATGTAAACCTTCGGTCAAATGACTCTATATGAGTCTTTGTCATAAATTAGCAATCAGACGAGAAAAACTCGGATTATATAGATTACCTCATTAAGTCCACCACAATTATAGTTGTGGTGGAAGATTACTTGATAAGAATGTTGTGAATAACGCTAGGAATGAATGAAAGCGATTTTAAGCTTTAAAGTGCTTAAATACCCTTAATGGGTCAAAATAAGCACTTGGACGTAAACGGGTTCTAACTAAGTAAGAAACCCATGATTTATGATTTATTTGTTAGGAAAGATTGAAATTATGATTCTCATGAGTTTATAGATCAAGTAAACATGTTTGTTTGATAAAATCGCGAACGGGTCAAAATTTGGTAAAAATGGTAATAAGCCGAAGACTTAAAAGTCTTAAATTTTGTTAATCCGGATGTTGGATTTTGACTCCATATGATGAAGGGTCAAATTACAATCATGTAGGAAGAAACGGTGGGTCAAACGGATAAGCGGATTGAACGATACGAAAGTTTTCGTGTCAATAAACGGCAAAATGGAAAGCTGGAATGCAGGGGCCACCGTAACTTATGGTGCCACCGTAAGTTACGGTGGAGCTGAAGGCTTTACGACAGTCCCCTACTGCTTTACGGTAGGGGCATGTCACACCAGGGGCCACCGTAACTTACGGTGCCACCGTAAGTTACGGTGGAGGCCTGTTGGAAATCCATGTTTTGAGATCAAGAGTTTAACGTTGGGATTCTTTTTCCTTCCATTATCATTACCGGATTTGTTTAGACATATTTTAATCCCCGTATGACTAAAGCATTTCATGTTTATGAAATGTAGGTACTTTTAGAATGCCGGAAGACGACCAAGCTCCTCGAAGAACCGAACACGATATAGATTCATGCTTCCGCACTTGGTCACGTTGTAAATTTTTAAACGACGAATTCGTTCACGCTATGTTGATTGACTTACGATTGTAAAAGTTTTTAATAAACCCGTATTTCCAATGTTAATGTAATCCTAATTACTTGATAGTTTTTCGTAAAATATACGTTAAACCTTGAATTATAAGAACGGGTGTTAAAAGTTGGTATCAGAGCCTTGGTTTAAGAGATTCAAGCATGGTCGGAAAACTATGCTTGGACTTAAACCTTATGCTCTTGATAAAGATTAGTGTTCGGTTCGAAGCTTGATCGCAAATCCGGTAAACAACACATAGGGCTATCGTGTGATACACGTTACCCCAATTAAAATGATTGATATAGTTGATGAAAATACGCGCGTTGACGCGTATAGTAGAAAAAGCCTTGTATTATAATACGGGCGATTATTGAAGTTGACGTTACTAACTTTTGTAAATGTTTTGATTGAAGGACACTCGCGTTTGAAGACGACGAGAGTCAAACGAATTGTGGATATGATGATGGAACGGTCCGAAGTATGACAAGAGGAGCATGCTCACCGAGGACTAAATCGCGTAACGACCGCGAACAAGGTTAATGGCAAGGAACGCCCGTCGGGGCCAACATTACCAGGTGCACATTTTAAATAATCGCACAAATAGTAATATGCAACAAATAAGTAGAAATTGAAAGTTGCATATGTAGATTAAAAACTTGGAAAAACCCGAATAGAAAATGTATTCGGGATATTGTTTCCAAGAGAAACAAATAGAGGCGTTACTTACATAGGGCGTGATGTGAAAACTATAAAAAGGTCATGTGTGTCATGTGTTAATCGCTTACTCTGGCCAAGTAAGTAGTGGCATATGATACCATGAACTTCTTATGGCGGACACGTTTACATCCGATGTAGTAAGGGCGGGGTGAATGGAACTAACTTAAAAGTACCCAAATGAATCAAAGGAGCAAAATATTTGATAATAATGTAAACGCACAGCCGGGTGACGGAAACGTATTACATTAGGATGATGAGCCCGAGTGAAGGGACAAAGATTAATGTAAAATGATTAAGGTATGCGATTGGGAGGGGTGTGCTTACACTCGAACCCGGAAAATGCAAATATGACTCTTAACGGGCAGATTTTGTAAAACACCGAATTTGAGAATAAAGTAAGAATATAAAAGCGAAACGAAGTCATAATGCATACTGTAAGGGTTGCAATAATAACGACTTCGGTAAAACACCCGGTTGGTGGGTAAGGATTTAAACACATGCGCAGACTGAGAAACAGGGACGCGAAATAGAAAGTCAAAAGACTCGGAATATGAGTCAAGACTAAAAGATGACAAGAATTTTCGCAAACATAAATTTTGGTAATTAAGTTCAACAATTTCAAAGTTGGACGGGTCAAATAAATAATGAAGTTTGACATTCATACGTGACGAAAATTCACCCAAAATGAGTCAAACGAGTCAATTAAGAAATAACGCTTAATAAAATAGGAAAAACGCAAACCGGGGAAACCGGAAAGCTAAAAACAATAAGATAGAAGGACTCGGGTAATGGGTTGTAAAGGAGTATAAGTATGAAGCGGGTAATGGTAAGCGTAAGACAAACCGACGTGTAAATGACGCTAGAAATCGTAAAGTCGGAAAGGATAGTCTGAAAGTAAACAAATAAAACCTTAGACTACGGTCAAGGTCAACTAAAACTCAAAAGCAAAATTTAATGATTCCAAACATAACAAAGGATGCTTTAAAGTTATATATGTATAAATAGACAACGGAATAAAGACTAGAATAAGAGATGATCTATGGGATCATCATAACCTACGGGGTATTAATTAGTGTAAAGGTCTACGGGGCCAAAATGACCCACGGGTCATGAACTAAAGTAAAGGGATCATAAGGGCCTCGTCTTAAAGAGATGAAAGCTTAAGGAAATAGCCTACGAGGTTAAGTAAAGGAACCTACGGGTCAATAGTGTAAGGTGAGGGAACTTGTTACGATTCCTCGCGTAAAAACGAGAACGGAAAACAATGAATTAGGGGTTGTCAATTTCCTTGATATGAGTAATTGACATAGTTAAAAAGAAAAACGTTAGACTAAAATTCAGTTTTAGTAAGAAATAACGTTTTTATAAATATAAATTCTGATAGGAAATTGAATAGTAAGCATGAAGGATTCAAGTCTTGACGCTGGTAGGCGCAAGACGATATATTCGAAAAGTGATCTTTTCGAAAATGAAATGTTGATATAAATTAAACATGACGTGACACGATCACGGTCAAGAAATGCAATGTGAAGTGGAATCAGATTATAACCAAGCGAACGGTAAAAAGTAACTGGACTAATAAGTCTAGTTAGTGAGACCGGTTAAGATCATTTAAGTAATTTGGTTGCTTATAAGCGGAGGATTCGGTATAACTGAACCGAATAAATGAATTTGAAAACAAAAGAAATTGTTGCTAAGAGTGAAAGATTTCACTAAAAGACCTTTAAACGGGTCAAAGTAACGGATTCATAAGGAATTCGATAGTATATGAAAGCGATGGATATCGCTAAGTTAACTAAACTAGTGGAATTAACGAGATTACGTTATTTCGAAGTTACACTATGTCGTATGAGATATGTAGACAATTAGTAGCCCAAAAAGATGTTACTATACTTTTCGGGTAATACTAACGATTGGTTAAAAAAAGTATAAGTAATGTTTAAAATATTTCTCGGATAGAATACATTGAGTTTAAACTCAATGAATTATGTAAGAAAAGGTTTCAAGGACGAAACCTCTTTAAGAGGGGTAGACTTGTAACACCCCGAAAACGGGTTTGGTAATTAAACCCCGCTAATACTAAAGGCGGGGAAAGTACCGTCGGTGGTAAAAATAAACTGGCAAATATTAGGAATAAATTGAATAATCCTAATATTTATTTAAAAGTGAATAAGTGCTTTCAAGAAAATAGAATGGATAAAAGACCCGATTTAACGGGACTTAAAGTAAAACGGGTTATGTCTTCCCGAACCTACTAAACTGACTAGGAGTAATTCAAACCTAGTTAGATAGTGACTTATGAGTGGGTTAAAACCCTTAAATTATGAACTAAGGGAAAATGGAGGGGCCAAACTTGTTAAACTTGAAACTTGATTTATTAAACACAAGAATTAAAAACAAACCAAACACCCACTTGGGGTTGTCTGGTCGTAGAAGAAGCAGGGGGGCGACATGGGTTTTCTTCAAACCCTAAAATCCTCACAAAACTCCCAAATTGGAGCCTCTAATCAAGTCCAAATCGAATTTCAAGCACAAATTCATGAACACCTAGTTGAAAGGATCACAAGGTATGTAAAATTGTGATGTTTTGATCCATCTTAAATTCTAGGTTATTTGTAAGAAACTGAAATTGAGCTTGATTATGTCATGCATGGATGAATCTTGAAGTAATATGATGTCTAGGAGTAAACCCTAGTCAATAACATGTGGGATTATTGGATAATCTATGAAATTCATAATGATCCAATGATAAGTTAAGTGGGTTTATTGACAATATGATGAACACTCGGGTTGGAGTGTTAAATTGAAGAAAATTGAGTGTTATAATATAAGTTCTTGATGTAATTCATGAACACTAGACTTAGAGGTTTGATTGTTATGTAAATCTTGGTGAAAATAATTAGTTATGAACTAGTTAGTAAATATGTAAAATTATGCACATTAGGTGTTTGTTAAAATGCCTAAATGAGAACTAAGTGTTGATAATGTGCCTAATTGAGTCTTGTGAACTTGATAGTGCAATCATATGTGTTAATTGGTGATTTGACTTTTAAAAAGTCAAACCGACCATTAATAAGATCGAATGATAATTTTGATAGAAAATACGTAAGATGGAATAGTCATAATTAATGATGACTAATATAACCGTCTTACGAATTATGATTATAGTTTGACGCTTGACAAGCTAGGTGGAGGCTTGGAAAGGAAGCGGGTCGAACGAAGCAAGTATGAAGGAAAAGCGTAATTCAGATGCAAGGTAAGTATATCTTACACTAGTCAAATATTTCAAAACACCCTTTTGTCGTGTTACGAAAAAGATAATTATGACGTAAGCCATAGTAGGCCAAAAAGTGTTAAGAAATGGAATTATAAGTAAAGTGACCGCACGGTGTAAATCAGAGCGAGTCATATATACGAGGTGATAATAAATGTCATCTCGCTAATATAATCGGTCAATTTGGCCAAACAGGTCAAAAGGTGTAGACTTCACCTTTTGACAATATCGACTAATGGGTTGTCAAGTCGCATGATTTTAGGAAATAAATAGCACATGGATGCTTACATCGCTATCACTTAGCAGTCACTAAGGAAAGGTATTGAAACGGGTCAATATATTGATCCGAGCCAGGTATGTATAATAATACAACTCATCATGTAGAAATTGGAGTTTTATAAAAGTTAGACAAGGTTAAAATAAGATATTCGGTTATCTTTTAGGTAAAGCGAATAAATTGAGTTATGATTATGGTGTTTTAGAAACATATTGGTTTCTAAACAAGAATATGGTTAAAAGGTCGGATTTTGGGGTTCAAACAAGCACTAATAGTCCTTCGTCGTAAAAGAATGACTAAAATTGACAAAAACGCCCTTGTTGGCTAATTCGAATAAACAACCTTTAAAGGTAGTTTTGAAATGAATTTTATGATCAAATAAATAATTGGAATAAGTGTAAGAAGCGAAAGATGTACACCTTCGGTCAAATGACTCTATATGAGTCTTTGTCATAAATTAGCAATCAGACGAGAAAAACTCGGATTATATAGATCACCTCATTAAGTCCACCACAATTATAGTTGTGGTGGAAGATTACTTGATAAGAATGTTGTGAATAACGCTAGGAATGAATGAAAGCGATTTTAAGATTTAAAGTGCTTAAATACCCTTAATGGGTCAAAATAAGCACTTGGACGTAAACGGGTTCTAACTAAGTAAGAAACCCATGATTTATGATTTATTTGTTAGGAAAGATTGAAATTATGATTCTCATGAGTTTATAGATCAAGTAAACATGTTTGTTTGATAAAATCGCGAACGGGTCAAAATTTGGTAAAAATGGTAATAAGCTGAAGACTTAAAAGTCTTAAATTTTGTTAATCCGGATGTTGGATTTTGACTCCATATGATGAAGGGTCAAATTACAATCATGTAGGAAGAAACGGTGGGTCAAACGGATAAGCGGATTGAAAGATACGAAAGTTTTCGTGTCAATAAACGGCAAAATGGAAAGCTGGAATGCAGGGGCCACCGTAACTTACGGTGCCACCGTAAGTTACGGTGGAGCTGAAGGCTTTACGGTAGTCCCCTACTGCTTTATGGTAGGGGCATGTCACACCAGGGGCCACCGTAACTTACGGTGCCACCGTAAGTTACGGTGGAGGCCTGTTGGAAATCCATGTTTTGAGATCAAGAGTTTAACGTTGGGATTCTTTTTCCTTCCATTATCATTACCGGATTTGTTTAGACATATTTTAATCCCCATATGACTAAAGCATTTCATGTTTATGAAATGTAGGTACTTTTAGAATGCCGGAAGACGACCAAGCTCCTCGAAGAACCGAACACGATATAGATTCATGCTTCCGCACTTGGTCACGTTGTAAATTTTTAAACGACGAATTCGTTCACGCTATGTTGATTGACTTACGATTGTAAAAGTTTTTAATAAACCCGTATTTCCAATGTTGATGTAATCCTAATTACTTGATAGTTTTTCGTAAAATATACGTTAAACCTTGAATTATAAGAACGGGTGTTACACTCAGAGGTAAGAATTAACATATTGACATGTTTAACCCCCTTGTAATTTATAACCTTCCGATTATTTTCATAAAGGGTTCTCGTATCCAATTAATTACTCATTTAAGAATATATTCTTCACGTATGGTTATTCAGAGGCACAAGTTTGGCATGTTGACACTTTTAGTCCCCGTGGTTTCATATTTTCATCGTTTGGCAACTTTAGTCCTTCAAACTCAATCTTTCACATAACTAGAGTTTAGGACACGTGTCTTTACACAATTGGACACGTTTTTACGTGGTGTTACAGAATCGGAGTATTATCATACCTTTAAATGGAATTGAGAGGGTTAGTTATGTCTTTAGCTCGAACGCCGCTTTTCGTGCATTGTTATGCTTTCTATTTTGCTTCATAGTGTATTTATTTTGTGTATTGCTTTGTTTTTTCGCAGTTATGGGTTTGAAGGAAGCTTTAAGGTTGAAATCTTTTGATTCCAGCGAGCTCGATATTCGAGCTACAAAAACGCCGAAGGGGGATCCACCGTACCTAACTGTATTGAAGGAGAATCTTTACCCGATTAGGGAGCCTGTTGTCGTGGCTGGTCAGGGAGGCTCGAGCTCGGCTCCCTCAGCTCAGGTGGCGAATGTGGCCCCGGTTCGAGCAGCTTCGGTGGTTGGTGGGGATAAAGGAAAAAGACCGGGTCGAGTGGACCTAAAGACTCTGGTTCAAAGGTTGTGCTGTACGGTTCGGAGCATCTGTCTGTTGAAAATGAGGGAGTGAATGCTGAAGGTGGGCGAAGATGATGCTGAGGTTCGTCCTCAAGTCAGTTTTAAGAGGGGGCGAAGTACTTCTTCAAAACCCGATCCAACCCCAAGAAGTTGAAGAAAACAAAAGTAGATATGAAGACGATTGTTTTGGAAGATGAAGTCGATCAAGTCACCGGGTTTTTTGCAGCCGGGGGCTTAATGGAAAATTTGGACGCTCATCTTCATGGTGGGAAGACCCCAAGGGATCAGCCTGTCAACCTTCCTTCGAGTCCGTTATCCTTTGGGGGTCAAACTACCAAGGTGATCGATGTCACCAACATGCCCGATCCGTTCGCCTTTAAGAAGATTGACCTTTCTCCTTCGGGTAAGCCTATAACTGGGGTTGCTTCTAACGTTTCGAGGCCAAGTCCTTAGCTGATTGATGGTGGGGATAGTGCCTCCTCTTCCCCCTTATGGTACGAGACTGAAGCCGTTTTTATCTGTCGGGAATTAGGTTCGAGAGAGGCGATGGATGTGGATTCTGCTCAAGCCTCGGAGAGGTATGTTCATGATTGGTCGTTGGTTAATAAGGACAGGATTGTGGATGCTCTTTCTGTGAAGATGTCGTTATTTCATATCGGCACCCCTGCTGAACATGCTCATTACCGAAAGATGAGCGGACCGGAGCTCAGGAATGCCTTAATGCCGAATCAAGCCTAATCTAACTCTCTGGTGGTCGAAGCTTAAAAGTGGTGGGTTGAGGCAGAGTCTAACTGCCGCCGATACGAACGTGAGGTTACTTTTCTAAAAAAACGAAGAAAACGTTCGATCAAAGACTACGCAGGAGCTTTCATCACTTCGAGCTCAGGCGGATCAGTTGAAGGAGCAGGTTTCTGAGGCTAAAGAAGTTAGCAAAGCCACACAGGCGGCCTCGGCCGCAACTGCTTATGAGGCCCGTGATAAAGCTGTCCATGATTTAGAGAGTTTGAAACTGAAGTTTGAAGAGTTGGAGAAAAAGTTATCTGAGATGGAGGAGAGAAATAAGGCGGAGCAGAAGGAAATGCAGTCCACCTATGACCAACTACTGGCTGATCATATTCGCCTGGTGAATGGTACGTTTATCGCATGTTTTGTTTGTTTATTCAGCCTCTAACCTTTGGTTCTCTTTTAGATAAGCTTGAGATTGAGAGGGCCCGTGATAGAGCCGTTGAATCGCACCAGACCATGATTGCCGATGCAAAAGATATGCTGACACGGTACGATGGTGAAATGGTCGAGTTATACAGCCTTGTATCGGAGCTTATGCTTACAAAACAGTGGTTCTTAACCGATGGGGTAGCTTGGGTTGTTAAGCTGGTTCATCAGAGCCTTGAGTTGGAGAAAGTGGTTGCTGACCTGGTGAACAGTGTCAATGTCGTTGGTGTGAATGATGGCATCAAGCAAGGCTTTCAAGCTGCCAAAAGTTCGGCACGGTCCGTTGAAGAGGTTCTCAGATATGATGAAGGAGCCAAAGACACCTTGGATGCTGCAATAAAGGCTTTTGACAACTTTCACATCTCGGTTCTTAACAAGGTTTCGGAGCTGGTGAACGAACCTCTGTCGGTTATAAAGCAGAAGAGTGAACTTCCCATTATCAAGGAAGATTAAAAAAAGGACCTTGTGTGTGTTTTTTGTACTCGTACAATATTTTTATTTCTATTATGGTATGTAACCGTACAATTTGGGTTTTGTCATGATTTTATCAGACATGCTTTTCTTAACCTTAGGGAATCGTAACTTTGGTTATGATATTCATGCTTGGCTTTTAGTTTTGGTTTGCGTCCAAACCCTTACTACTTAGCCAAATTTTTATCAGGCCATCTAGATGACCGGATTGTAGTAAGAACTTTTATAAGTTTGCTTTACTTGTTTAAATCCTTTATGCTTTTTATGATCGGATCGAATCAGATCCTTTTGCTTAATAGATTTTTGTTATTTTTTTTGAACTATTTAAGCCTTCTCGATCGGCGCGAGGCATGGGTCGAGACCCGCATGT
This sequence comes from Helianthus tuberosus, assembly GCA_030545235.1. Classification (NCBI taxonomy): domain Eukaryota; kingdom Viridiplantae; phylum Streptophyta; class Magnoliopsida; order Asterales; family Asteraceae; genus Helianthus; species Helianthus tuberosus. The sequence continues at coordinate 127,814,178 of CM060432.1, read as the reverse complement.
GCACACTTTATATCCTTCGAACTTATACATAGAAATGCTATGGTTTGTACTGTTAAAATGTAGATCGCTTTATTCAATAGCTTGATAACATAGTTCCGAGGTAGACCCTCCCGGTTTTACAGGAAAATTGGAAACATGTTCGGGGCATTACCCTCTCGACTACAGTATACAAATCTTTACTAAATTTTTCTACATGTTATGGCAACATTGAAACGTAAAGTAACTCGTATTTATACCGCCTAATAAAAACGTATTATGTTTTACCCAACTTATTTTCGAACAAAATTTACGTCGAAACGTAGATCAACTGAAAACGTAAATAAAAATAAGAATAAAAGCATATTATATTTGACCTGACTTATTTGCGAAAGAACTATACGTCGAAACATTAACCAACTTGAATTTATACCGACATGTACATAAAAATAAACACGTAAGAAAGCTATGCCTTTTTTTAAGTAAATCAACTTAAATTTATACCGACACGTACATGAAAAGTAAGCACGTAAAACTCGATTACAGAGTCTTTAGAAAGTTGAAGGGTTGTAAGTGTCAATGTTAAAATTTAAGACCATGTGTAGTGGGCAATATTCACCCTTGGGCGTTTTGCGCCATGTGGCAACCCAGTCAGCAATGGGGCATTATTGTGCATTTTTTTTAAAATGGGTGTAGTGGAGATGGTACATTATTGGGCATTATGTTTTGTAGTAAAATAAAATAAAAAAAACATTTAAAAATCTTATTGGCCAAGCAAATGGAAGCTCAAATGTGATTGGCCAACAATCCCCCCATTCGGCGTTTTTCAAACCACGCCAAGGGGCTTTTTTTGCAAGATAACGCCCAATCACGCCCAGGGGGCGGTGAAGGGGCGTTTTTGGGCGTGATTGGACAATTTTTTTTTTTTAAAAAACGCCCCACTACGCTTGGTCTAAGGAGAAAAGATAAAACAAAAAACACCAACAGGAAAATAAAGAAAATAAGAAAAAGGAAGTGGCCCAATCAAAGTAAGGAACTGTAGATACGGTTGTTGATTGTTGTTACACTAGTTGATGCCCCGTCCGCGTTGCGGGGCGATGGTTGGATAATTCTCAATCAATTAAAAAAACACTACTATAATTTTGCTAGGAAAAAACCTAAAACGATGATAAGAACGTAATTTTAGGCTCAGGGCAAAACTGTAATTTTTCAGGACTAATGAGTGAGTGTTAGGCAGCTCCTTGACACGCAAAAAAATTAAATAGACTCAACCAATTAAAACAAAAAACTTTTATAGTTTTGCTAAAGAAACTAAAACGATGGGAAAAACGTTATTTTGAACTGAGGGCAAAATCATAATTTTAATTCATGTATAAAATCGTAAATTAAATGCACCAATGGGGGAGTGTCAGACAGCAGGCGGCATGATTGTATTTTTATACTGGGGGCAAAATTGTAGTTTGACCAGGAAAACAAACAAAAACGATGGAGAAAATGTAAATTTAAGTTCAGGGCAAAATCGTAACTTGGCTGTAAGGAAAAAAACTAATGGCAAAACTGTAAATATAAACGGAGCAAAATCGTAATTTTGAACCGCGGGCAAAATAGAAACTTTTAGCTGAGAACAAAAGCGTACATGTATTTTTAAGTGGGGGTAAGAACATAATTTTGAATTGGTGACAAAATCGTAATTTTAAGGAAAAAAAAACTAACGGCAAATTTGTAAATTTAAACCGGGCAAAATCGTAATTTTGAACGGAGGGCGAAATTGAAATACTTAGCTTTGAGCAAAAGCGTAAATTTAATTTTAAGTGTGGGTAAAAATATAATTTTGAACTAATGGCAAAAATTTTAAAGTGGGATAAAATCGTAAATTTGTTGGGCCAATAGAGGAGTGTTAGGCAGCTACCTGGCACTATTACCCTAGCCACCCATTTCACCCAGTAGCTGAAAAGCACTATTCCCGCACTTGAAAATGTATGTATTGAAAATGAAAATATAACATATAATATGCGTTGCGCATGAAACCGAAAAAATTGGTCTGTAATTGAAAAAACTAAATTGAAATTACCGAATCCGTTTTGCAACAGTTCGATTTCGGTTAACGGCGCCGAATAGCCTAAAAACCATTTGATTTCATAATGTTCATTATGGAATTTATGAATTATAGTTTTTATTTTGAATGTTAAGTAAATTATAAAAAAATAATAAAATGGTGTTATCCATATAAATAAGGCCCAAATTTTCAATCCCAAATTCCTTTGGAGCATATCCCAAAACTTGCTCTAAGGAATGAAATACTAATAATGGTCTAATGAAATTCAACACTAAAACTATTTATTTTATCCCAAATTTAATATTATTTTATTTAGTCTTATAGTTGAACTAAAATGTGACAAAATGATACGGTAATAATACAAATAAGCATCCATCAAGAGTATTTGAAGGGATATGGTCCCAAAAAGCCGCACAAACCTCCGTCAAGGTTGCGCGCATGACCATACTCCTTATGCAGCAAATTTCTTAGCGCTAACGTCGCGCGGGCTACATCATCATTCTTTGATGCGGCGCGAGGTCTAAGCAATAGGAAGATCCATTTTCAACACTTAGTATTTAGAATGAGCATGCAGTAACCTATACTCCTGCGCGGGGTAGTTACGTGCTCAGCAAGAATCGCGCAGGGAAGCAACGCCAGGCTGTTTCAGATAGTACACAAGGTACAAGTAAGGAGCCAATCAGCGTCCTTCTGGCCCTGCTCAATCGTGCTCTACGATCGTCTGACATGCAGGAGACAAAAAGTACTTAAGGACGCCTACATGGCACCAATCACAGGGCAGAGACAACTGTCCCACGATCTCCACTTACCTGTTGATGGCAGAAGGGCGGCCAGGCCGACAACGGTGACACGTGGCTCCAATCACATTGCGCCAACTCCAGAAAGCTCTGAGAGGCCACTAACGATCGACACCAGTGAGACAAGGAGCATATCCTCTATGTTGTCGCCTTCAGGCCCAAGGCCCTTCAGCCCATATCCTCTTACACCTCTCCGGCTATAAATAGAGACCTCACTTCACAGGTTAAACATTTCATTCCCTCTACTCTCACTCTTAATACTTAATTATCTCTCCAAAGCAGTCGCTTATTCTCACGCCGGAGCCCGGTTAAGAAGGAAACCCCCACATTCCCCTCTTAACGAGTAACGGTGTTCTGTTTTGCAGGACTTAGACGATCATTACGAAGCTCAGAAAGTCATTAGAAGATTAACCATTATGGTAGGAACATAAACCAAACTGATTAGTACCTTAATTAGTTCCGTGTTTCTTCATTGGCGCCCACCGGTTTTCTACAAATCACTTTCATCTTTTTTTCTGAGTTTTCGTTGTTTTTTCCTTCGATCATGGCTGGTCAAGGAATCATTCCTGAGTTTGTTGGTTTCGGAGCAAACTCTAATCCAGCGTTGGGGGAGGACAATCAAAACGTTCAACCCCAACACATTGAAGAAATCGGCGAAATCGAAGTAACCAACACTGGGGGACCGCGCGGGAGCGTCACCCGCATCACCCAGACAGTAACCCCAGGAAACAACGGCGCTGGACCTTCGAACCCAACTCCACCTCAGAACGTTTCGGCGCTATTAGGGCTACCAGAGGGCGAAACTCCAGCCTCGTGGTACGCCAAAAATATTTCCACCATTAATGTGGCGTATCAATCCCTGATCGCACAACAAGCAGTCTTAACGGCAGAACCGTCCTTGGTTACACCAACAGGCCCCAGTCACGGGGCGCGCCAGATACCACCACAGCAAAACATCCAAGGAAGAGCTAACAGACCTCCCCCTACCAGAAGACTAAGCGTGCAGGACACGCGCGATACACGGGGAGAAACAGAAAGCTATTATGACTATCCGTCAAACGTCCAAAGAGGCCCAGTTCATAGCCGGCTCACGCCGCGCAACATGAACAATGAATGGGAAGATACTGACCCGAATGATCCAACTTGGCAAGACGATGAAGGATCTTCAGTCTTCAATCGTTTACAGAGGAACCATGAATACTACAAACCAAGACAACACGTTGGGTACACCGAAGAGGCAGAGCAAGACTTCCGCCTCGCCTATCGACCAGCTGAAGCCATAGAACATTCAAAGTTCATTCCAAAGATCGCGTTGGCGCCGCTTAAAAGAGAGAAGTTACCTCCGACAATTGGAAAGTTTAACGGATTGACTGATCCCGATGATCACGTCAGAGTTTTCACAAGCGTGGGTTGCATAGGAGGATGGAATATGCCCATGTGGTGCCATCTGTTTATTCAAACGCTTACAGGGGCTGCTCGCGCCTGGTTTGACAGCCTTCCTCCGGGAAAGATCAAGTCATGGGTGGATTTCAGGACACAGTTTTTAAGCCACTTCAGTCAAAAGAGACGTTACCAGCGCGACACAGCCGAGGTAGAAGACATCTGGCGCAGAGATAACGAGGGTTTAGAGGATTTCATCACTCGCTTCAACAAAGAGTGCTTGGAAATCGGTGGCGTAAGTGAACAACTCATGCGTTGCCACTTCAAGAAAGCCATTCGCTATGATAGTCTCATCAGAACTATCACTGGGAAAGATGCGATGCCCAAAGAATGGGATAAGCTCATGGAAGCCGCAAAAATAGTCGCGCAAACTGAAGAGTCACTCGCCGCAAACAAGAATTATTATGCTGAAGATCGATTTTCTAAGGGGGGCCATTCGTGCGACAACAATAGACGAAACAAAGGCAAAAACCCTGGGTGGAAAGCCAACCACTCCAGCGGTTATGGCGAACGATCTGGTTATGAATAGCGGTCTCGCTACAAAGAGGACGCGTGAGACACTATCGATCGCATTGGTTATCGGAAAGCAGTCAGGGATGACAACCGAGAAAAGCACTGGACTCCGCTCACAAAAACTCCGAAGGAGGTGCTGATGACGGAGAATCATGATTTCAAGGCTCCAAGGCCTATGACAAACAAGAAGGGGCAAGACCCCAACCTGTACTGCGACTTCCGTAAAGATACGGGACACCTGACAGACGACTGTTACAGTTTACGTCAGGAGATCGAAAGAGCGCTAAAAAGCGGGAAGCTAAGCCACCTGGTGAAAAACGTGTGCAAAGAAACTCGACAGCTCCAACGCCACGATGAGGGGAATCACAAGAAAGTCAGACGCCTAGAAACCCATATGGTCAACAGACCAAGATACAACGCAAAAGAGAAAGGCAAGCGCCCTTACGAACCCTCATGGCAAGAGCAACATGTCATTTTCCCGGTAGTGCGCGGCGGCCCTCGTGCCACTCGACCCGTCGTCATTACCGGCATTATCGGCCATTATGAAACGGAGTATGTCTTCATTGACCCAGGGAGTACGGCTGATATCATCTATGAGCAGTGTTTTAACCAGTTTGATGAGGATGACAAAGCGAGACTTGAGCCAGTTGATTATCCACTGTCTGGATTTTGCAACGAAATGGTCTTCCCGCTAGGCCAAATCAGCTTCCCCGTCACGCTCTCTGATGGGAAGCATTCAAGATCAACAAATGTAAACTTCATGGTGATGCCTGTCAAGTTGAGGCATGATGTGTTAATCGGGAGGGAAACCCAAGGCGAACTGAACATGGTAACTTCCACGCCCCACTCAGCAATAGGGTTTCCAACCAAGACAGGGGTGGCGATTATCTGTGCCAAGAAAGAAGTAATGTCCAGAGAAGAGATGCGCCCAACAAAAACGGTGAAGGTTTCAACAACAGAGCCAGAGAAATGGGTGTTAAACCGCAAGTACCCAGAGCAAACGGTGACGATAAGCCATGCAATCTCACCAAACATCAGAACGCATCTTAAGCAACTCCTGTTCAAGAATATGAATATCTTCGCCTGGACTCCGGCCGACATGACCGGTGTCCCGCGTGACATTACCGAACATTGTCTAAACACCTACCCCTCTGTTGAGCCGAAAGTCCAAAGAAGGCGCAGCTTAGGGGCAGACAAAACCAAAGCAATGAATGAGCAAGTATGCGAACTACTCAAAGCTGGTATCTTGCGAGAAGTGCGTTATCAAAGTTGGGTCGCGAACCCAGTGATGGTGGAGAAGTCTAGTGGAGGATGGCGAATGTGTGTTGATTATATTGATCTCAACAAGGCATGCCCTAAAGATTGCTACTCTTTGCCTGAGATCGACAAAAAGATAGACTCTCTCGCGCCATACAGATGGAAATGCTTCTTAGACTGCTATAAAGGGTACCATCAGGTTCAAATGAAGCTAGAAGACGAAGACAAGACAGCTTTTCGAACCGATCTAGGGATCTTCTGCTACACAAAGATGCCTTTCGGCCTGAAAAATGCTGGCGCGACGTATCAACGCCTGATGGATAAGACCTTCACTGGAGATATCGGGAAGCATATCGAGGTTTACATCGATGATTTGGTGATTAAAAGTCCTGAAGAGGACCAAATGTTGAAAGACATCGAAAAAACATTCAACTCATTGCGCAGCGTGAACATGAAATTGAATCCAGCCAAGTGTTCTTTTGGTATGGAAGAAGGGAAGTTCTTAGGCTTCATAGTCACAAACGGCGGCTTTAAGGTGAATCCAGAAAAGGTCCAGGCAATAGAACGAATGCCATCACCACGAACGATCAAAGAGATGCAAAGGTTGGCCGGTCGCCTAGCCGCGCTTAACCGTTTTCTGTCAAACCACGCCGCGAAGTCATACCCTTTTATTAGCACTCTGCGCAACTGTGTGAAGAAACAAGAGTTCAGGTGGACCCCTGAAGCAGAGAAGGCTTTTCAGCAAATGAAGGAGTGTTTGATCGAACTCCCTACCCTGACTGCACCGTTCGAGAAGGAGCCGCTCATCTTGTACTTGTCATCATCGGACAAGGCAGTGGGATCGGTATTGCTTGTAGAAAGAAATGGAGTTCAGACTCCAATTTATTACGTCAGTAGAGTGCTTACTGATCCAGAAACAAGATACTCCACAATGGAGAAATTGGTGCTTGCGCTGCTACACGCCTCTCGGCGGCTGCGCAGATACTTTACAGGGCATGTGATCACCGTACTTACCAATTTCCACATTGGCACGATATTACAAAAGCCAGAAACATCTGGGCGACTAGCAAAGTGGGCGATCGAGCTGGGGGGCCACAACATTTTGTACAGGCCGCGCCCAGCCATCAAGGGCCAGGTCCTTGCCGACTTTATCACAGAAGTCCCAGCAGAGAGAATCAAGGATTGCGAGATTGTTGAAACTCCCTTGAAAGATACATCTGATGAGTTGTGGTTGCTGTACACCGATGGGGCCTCAAACGAAGACGGCGCAGGAGCAGGATTGCGCCTCGTGAGCCCTGAAAGACATGAATTTACATACGCCATCAAGTTGGATTTTAAGAATACCAACAACGAGGCGGAGTACGAAGCATTTCTGGCAGGCTTACGCCTCGCCATAAAAATGGGAGCTAAGAATCTTCAAGCGCATGTTGATTCACTTTTGATCGCCAGTCAAATCAACGGAATCTATGATGCAAAGGGCGAAGTTATGGCCTTATATTTGGATCAGGTGAAAGAACTGCTTTAGAAATTCAAGTCATACAAGGTAGTACACATCAATCGTTCCGAAAACAAACCAGCTGACGCCTTGAGCAAGCTTGCTTCAACTTCATTCCAGCATCTCGCCAAAGATGTAAGGATTGAAGTACTTAAAAATCCATCAGTCCTACTGCGCCAGGTAAATGTGATCGAAGTAGGGCAGCCATCTTGGATGACCCCTATAATTCAGTATCTGCAAGAAGGGGTACTCCCGGAGAGCAAAGCAGAGGTAAGGAAGATTCAAAACAAGGCCCTGCATTATGAGATGAACGGTGGTATCCTATACCGAAAGTCCTTCTTGGGGCCCTTATTGCGCTGCATGGACCCCCAGGACGCCAATTACTTGATCAGAGAGATTCACGAAGGAATCTGTGGTATCCATGCAGGACCGCGCATGGTTGTCGCGAAGATTATGAACGCTGGATATTATTGGCCAGGGATGCATGTCGACGCCCTGAAGGAGCTGTGCAAATGCGACTCCTGTCAACGGCACTCTCCAAAAACCCTGCGCCCAAAGAATGATCTCATTCCCGTATCCACTGCTTGGCCTTTTCAGCAGTGGGGAATTGATATGGTGGGACCCTTCCCAGACGCTCCTGGCGCCGTCAAGTTCATAATCGTGGCCGTCGATTATTTTACTAAGTGGGTGGAGGCCAAAGCTCTCGCCTCAACCACTGCAATGATGGTGCGCAAGTTTATTTGGGAGCACATCATTTGCAGGTTTGGCCTCCCACTCAAAATCGTCACAGACAACGGTACTAATTTTGCTTCTGAGGACCTTCAAAATTGGATGAAGGAAATGAAAATCGAGCATACCTTCTCCTCCGTTGCGCACCCTCAAGGCAACGGTTAAGTGGAAAGCGTCAACAAAAGTATCGTCGAGGGGATAAAAGGCCGACTGGGCACGAAGCGAGGCTGGGTAGATGAGCTCCCAAGCATCCTGTGGGCTCATCGAACCATGCTGAAGACAAGCACCAGCGAAACTCCTTTTAGCCTAGTATATGGATCAGAGGCAGTTATCCCGGTGGAAGTTGGACTCCCCTCACCACGCTTGACATCAGTCAGCACGGTTAACAACGAAGCAGAGCGCCGTCTCGATTTGGATCTCCTGGAAGAAAGACGTGAGATTGCGCGTATTAAAGAAGCGAAGTATAAGACACAACTGGAAAGGTACTACAATGCGAGAGTCCGCATTTGTACCTTCACTCCAGGAGAATACGTCTTCCGAGACAACGAAGCTTCAAACGCTGACTGCCCAGGAAAACTAGCACCCAAATGGGAAGGCCCATACTTGGTTCACGAAGTGCTAGGAAAAGGGGCATACAAATTGCGCACCCTGGATGGACACATCATCCCGCGCACATGGAATGCGCAACAACTGCGCAAGTGCTATATGTAACTACTCTAGGCCACGCGCCATTTCTCTCATGTCGGCCACCCGCCTAATTAATTTCCTACGTTGGCTAAACGCCCTTTATGTTTCTTATCTGCAATGTATGATTGGCCTAAGCGCCTGTTTCCCAATTAATGAAAGCATACGACATGTTTTCTTTTATCACCTTGCTTCTTAAGTTACAAATGCATGTTAAACTTTTGATTAGCACGAAAACACTTCAGTGAATTACGAGCTCTTGAGTTATGCCTCCGAGGTCCGCCGCGAACACAGCGCGAGACCAGAGCTACACTTACATTTATTCGCGCTAACTTAACCAAAGTTTCTAACAACAGTGCAATAATTGTAACGGAACAGAATAAGCATGAGCATCATATTGAATTAAGCGCAAACGCGCATCGGTTACATAAAACACATCATTCATTTAATCCACAGAAAGCGCGACCGCGCAAGAGCGTATGTCCAAAACCTAAAAAAAAATTACAAGGCACAAAGCCTGTCAGCGCTACCTATTCGAATCCATCACCATCATCGTCGTCATGCTTATTGCCTTCACCATCATCACCATCGTTTCCACCATCATCACCAGCTGGTTCCTCTTCATCCGATAGCTCAACAGTCTCTGGTGGGTCAAGGATGGTCTTTAACCGTTGACACCAATCGTCATGTTTCAGCGCGTCTGCAACCAGGTCCATCAAAGGCAATGATAGATGGTCATAAGCATGTTCAGCGCGCGTTAACTCAGCATCAGCTTGGTCAGTCACTGAGCAATGACTAGCGTCAAACTCCTGTCTGAAAACCACTGTAGCATGCTGCGCACACTCCAAATAACCACCACGGTGACCAACCGCGCGCGAAGCGTCTATCAAAGTAGCAACAGCTTTATCTAGCTCCCCAGCATTCAAGATGGAGTTGGCCATCTACAGCAAACGCAATACATAAAGACAACAGGTTTTAATGAATTAAAACAAAGTTAAGAGAAACCATACCAGAACTATTCCTCGGCCACGCAGCCACTCAGCTTCAGAGACCAGAGTATCAACGATACCTTGAGCTTCGGAATAGTTGTTTTGCGCCACATTGAGAGCAGTTGTGCTAATGTCTCGTGCCTCCCCAGCTTTTTGTTTGGCCTCTTCAGCAGTGGCAGCCTTAACCTTCTCAGTTTCAAGGTCGATTTCCAAGGACTCCCCTTTGTCAACTTGCTCTTGCAAGCGGCGTTTCAACTCAGCAATTTCGGTATCCTTGGCAATCAAATCCTTGTCCCTACTTGACAGCTGCACTTTCACTTCAGCCAGCTCAACCTGCAAGGGATAAAAGACTCAGTCAACCTGCTAAACAAAAATGTAAATTGAAAGAGAAGTGTATCGAACCTCAGCCTGCTCCTTAGCAGCTTGCGCATCTTCAACCTTCGTTGTCAGCTCAGCAACCTTGCCTTCAAGATCAGTAATCTTATTGCGAGCGGCGAAGGCGCGTTGGTTGTCCTTCTCACAGATTTTCTTCCACTCTGCCTTCTCCTTCGCCAGCAAATCTTCAGCAGCGCGAAGCTTACCCTTAAGGCCTTCACGGCCCCATTCCTCTGACTTCTGGTCAGCTTCGAATTTTGCCTTCTCCTCATCAAAAGCAGCTTTCGACTTTTCCAAGTCATTAACACTCCTCAATATCCGCTCGCGGTATTTCTCCCAATCTTCCCTCTCCCTAACCATGGTTCGCCACTCGCGAACAATTTCTTGGTTAGCAGCACGAGTGTTGGCCTCACCAACAACATAGGCGTGATACAACCCGCTGTGGGTTCGCGCCCTTTGACGGTCAACCTCACCAGGAGGAAGGGAATTCAGAAGCCAGTCGCGGCAAGGCGCGAACTCGAGAAAAGTATCTTTTTGCTTTAAACCCCATGGCGGTTGGTGCGGAGCGTCACCACGGCTCTCTTCCGTATACGACTTGTAATAAATATCCCCCAAAGTATCCCGGGGGCCTATTGGAGAGCGCGACGGAGCACCGTGTTTTCCCACACCCGCGCCTCCTGCAGTAGAGATTCCAACAGACTTGTCGGCAGCGGTCTTCTCTTTCTCCTTAGTTTTCTCTTTTTCCTTCTCTCTTTCAGCAGCCCTTTTCTCCTTCTCCTGCTCAGCTCGCCTCTTCTTCTCCTCATCAGTTTTTTTCTTCTCCTCCTCAGCCTTCTTCCGTTGGTCTTCATCAGCTTTCTTCCTGCGCTCCTTATCAACTTTCCTCCTATCTTCCTCAGACTTACTCTTCCCCGTCGCAGCAGCTCTCTCCTTCTCGACCTCGACAGCATGTTTTGCCTTATCAGACTCCACCACAGTTTTTAAAGGTTTAACGGTAACCTTAGGCCTCTTATGCGCCAGCTCTGAAGGCTCCGTAAACACAACACCCTTCTTTTCAGGGGTCTTCTTCTTGGTCTCTGCAGAAGATCAAGTGTCAAAAAGAGGAAGCAACATAAAGAAGAGAGTAAGCACCAACCAGGAGAAAACTTGTATAAAGAGCGAAGGTTGCTCCGCTTCCCAATCAAAGGAACCTCACCACCCTGCGGCGCAGTGGAAGCACCAGCGGTGGTCTCACTCCTATTTCTTTTCCTGCTGATTAAATTTGCAGCAGCCTCCTCTTCCGCTTCTTCTTCCTCTTCTTCATCATGCGCAACAGAGGAAGGAGTCGCACCAGCATCTGGGTTGCGAGAACCCCCGCTCCCGGAGCTCTTAGAACCAGCTCCTCCAGACTTCTTCTCGCCTATACGCGACAAACCTTCAAATGAATCACTGATAATATCGTAATCCTCCAAGTTACTTTGATGAAGGCGGAGAGTACCTTTGTCAGCAGCGCTAGCGGTTGCGCGACTACTCCCAGCTCCCTTGCTGGTCACCTCAGGATCCAGGGTGATAACCTTCTTCTTTCTCACAGGTTTTTTCTTCTTATCTTCAGGGTCAATCCCCAAGTCGCCCAACACACATGCAAAGACGTTAGACCACGAACTCAGCTCTCCATTTGAGGATCCCACAGACTCCTCGCTGGAAAGATAGACAATCTCTTTCCCAGCAGAAGTCACAGAGCGCAAGGGACGAGGGTTAGGTATATGCGCACCTTCGGTTGCAGTAAGCGGAGAGGCGAATGCACCAGCAACTAGGTACATGAAATTACCCTTAATCTGTTCATACCAATATTCTTCTCCAGCCTGGAGCGGGCGCATGCCCATGGAACCACCAAAGGTGGGAAAGACAGCTTGATACAGATGCGCTTCTACACGTCAAATTACATACATAAAACACAAGTTACGAAACACGAAATCAACAAAACTAAGGAAATTACAAACCTCTATCGTCGAACATCAAAATAGGAACTTCCTCGCTGTCAGGCAGCCATTGATCGCTCATCCGCGCCGCTACCAAGACGTTCTCACCAAACACTCGGTTTGGGGTGGCAGTAAGCTTCTGGTACCAAGCTTCATTCTTGGGAATCGCCAGATCCTCCTTCACAAGCGGCTCAGACCAAGCGCGGAAGGTCATGGCGATGGGGATCACCTCCTCACGAATATAAAAAAACTTCGGTTTCCAGTCATGGAAGCTCTTAGGAGGGTTAAGGAGTATCTTCTTCGCAACCCCTCGACTGGCAAACGAGAAGAACCCCATGTTCCGGATAAGCTGGTAGAATGCCCTGAACCTCTCAACCGTCGGCTCGACATCATGAGATCGACATAAAAACTCGAAGTGTCGAACCCTAACCATCCCAGGAGGACTCAACTGGGAGATGTGGAATCCATAGAACTGCAAGATATGTGCCATGAAGTTCGTCGCCGGCAACCGGAAGTTGCCCTGATGGAAGAAATCCTCATACAACGTGATATACCCCGGTGGTGCATCGGCGGCCGTCTGATTCTGACCGGGGTACTTGGCATCCCATTCAGGTGGGAACCGGAAACCCCGTACTATCTGTTCAAAAAGTCCTAAGTCCCACCGGAGAACGGGAACAGGGCCTTCTTCTCCGTGATTATCCTCTTGATGTTCTTCAGCCATAGATAACAAAGAAGAAAGTTTGAATATTTCTTTAAGAAACTTGAAGATCTGCTACTATGTTCTTCAAAAGTTTGAAGATTCAAAGGAATCCGAGAGCAAATAGGAAAGAGAATACAACAGAAGACGAAAAGTGATTTCTTCTCTCCATCTCATCGGATATATATACCCATCGCATTTAATGCGATGGGTAAACGTGCCGGGATCGCCGCGCACGTGACCAATCAGAAGACGACACATAAGGCGAGAATCCCGGAGTGACGGTTACCACGCGCGCGTGGAGCTCACTCTCCTGACGAGATGACCAACCGTCAGAGACAACTTGACGACAGCCGTGTAAGTGGTCAACTCAAACGTCACCATCAACAACGTTTCTCACCAACTTGTCAGATTTCAAATTTCAAGGGATTTCCCGCCCAAAACTACTACAAACTTAATGAAGAAGTTACCCAAGAAACGCGGCATAGCAACACAAAGCAAAGAATCATCACCTGCCAGATATGTAGTCGCGCCGTAACAAATGTCAAACATTTGCACGCGCGCGCCTACCAACCAAAAAACAAGCATTCTCTGCAACTCTTTTTTCTAAGTCCAGAGCTCCAACCACTTGCCTCGCGCATGGTGCAGCACTGGACTGGGGGGACTTGAAGGGGTATGGTCCCAAAAAGCCGCGCAAACCTCCGTCAAGGTTGCGCGCAGGACCATACTTCTTATGCAGCAAATTTCTTATCGCTAACGTCGCGCGGGCTACATCAACATTCTTTGATGCGACGCGAGGTCTAAGCAATAGGAAGCTCCATTTTCAACTCTTAGTATTCAGAATGAGCATGAAGTAACCTATACTCCTGCGCGGGGTAGTTACGTGCTCAGCAAGAATCGCGCAGGGAAGCAACGCCAGGTTGTTTCAGATAGTACACAAGGTACAAGTAAGGAGCCAATCAGCGTCCTTCTGGCCCTGCTCAATCGTGCTCGATCTTCTGACATTTAGGAGACAAAAAGTACTTAAGGACGCCTACATGGCACCAATCACAGGGCAGAGACAACTGTCCCACGATCTCCACTTACCTGTTGATGGCAGAAGGGCGGCCAGGCCGACAACGGTGACACGTGGCTCCAATCACATTGCGCCAACTCCAGAAAGCTCTGAGAGGCCTCTAACGGTCGACACCAGTGAGACAAGGAGCATATCCTCTATGTTGTCGCCTTCAGGCCCAAGGCCCATCAGCCCATATCCTCTTACACCTCTCCGGCTATAAATAGAGACCTCACTTCACAGGTTAAACATTCTATTCCCTCTACTGTCACTCTTAATACTTAATTATCTCTCCAAAGCAGTCGCTTATTCTCACGCCGGAGCCCGGTTAAGAGGGAAACCCCCACATTCCCCTCTTAACGAGTAACGGTGTTCTGTTTTGCAGGACTTAGACGATCATTACGAAGCTCAGAAAGCCATTAGAAGATTAACCATTATGGTAGGAACATAAACCAAACTGATTAGTACCTTAATTAGTTCCGTGTTTCTTCAGTATTCAATACGAAAAAAAAAAAAAGTCATTGAGTTGCTTGAAAAAAAGATTTTAGTGTCAAAGACTAGTGGAGGTCTAGGTATTGGTTCTCTTGAGGTGTTCAATAAAGCTCTCCATCTTAAACGGAGTTGGAGTTTTGTGAACGAGAGACATTGTTTGTGGGTCAAAATGATTTGAGGCAATTCATGGTGATGGCGCGGGTATTATAAACCCGATTGATCGTGAATTTGCATCCAACATCTAGTGTAGAATTATGAAATTAAGGGCCACGCTCAATGATAGTGGCGTTATCCCATTCTTGGTGTAATCTTTCTTGGTAATGGCAAATATACTCGTTTTCGGGTTGACAACCAGCTGGGGGCCTCGAATTTTAAAAATACTTGTTTGCCTTAGAAAGTAAAACATTGTTCAGTGGCTCAAATGTTGGGTTCGCATGGTTGGTCATGGTGTCGCCCGCTAGAGGGGAGCCGAATCGTCTTCTTTTGATGATTTGGTAAATTCGGTTTCGGAGGTCCTTTTTAGGTATGGCCTGGATAATTGGTTTTGGGAGTCCAATGGAGTTTGTGGGATTCTCGGTTAATGGAACGAGGTTGATAAAGGATGTTTTTCTTTAGGGCTGGCATAACAAGTCAGACACAACACAATAAGACACAATGACCTGAGATACTATACATGAAAACGACACGATAATTTATCGTGTCATCTTTTCCAAACACGAACACGACCTGTTTAGAAACAAGTCAACACGGAACGACCTTTCAACAAACCTGTGTGAGGACACGATAAATATCGTAATCCTTAAGTTCATAAGCAAAAATTGCCAAAACTTCATAAAAGTCTGAACTAATACATATTCCTTAGCAAATTTAAAACAAAAATCCATAAAACTCAAATCATAACATTCATTACAAGTATAAACAGCTCCTTAACGTGTCACTAACAGGTTAACATGTATTTAAACTATTGAGACACGAATTTCATCGTGTCCTAAACGTGTTAACTTGTTTAAGACACGAAACATGTTAAGCACTTAAGCCCAAACACGAACCCTTTGAGAAGGTGTCGTTTCGTGCCATGTTAATAGGTTCGTGTCTGAAATTGAAAGCCCTACTTTCCTTCTTCCAGTTGAGTTGGTGTTCCTGTGGCCGCTTGGTATAGTCATGTTCCAAGAAAGATTAACATTTGTGCTTGGAGGATTTTGTTGAATTGTCTTCCTACTCGTTGTAACCTAGTGGATGTCCCCTCAATCTTATATCTATTATGTGATCTTTGCCCATAGTTGTTGAATCACCTCTTTGGTATTTGTTCCTCCATCATTGGGATTTGGGACAAAATTGCTTCTTTGTTGGATATCGGGTTTTTGGCGGATCGTTCACCTTCTTCTCTTAAGGATTGGCTTTGTTCGACTCAGTTAGGGCGACTAAAAAAAGTTAGGTGGTTCAATCATTTTTTTTTCGCTTGGCGGGTTATATGGAAGCTGAAAAACGAGATTGTCTTTCAATCAATAGAAAGCGGTTAGAAAGGAAAGTCTCTACGACATTGTCTTTATTGGTTTTCTGGTCGTTCTCGTATTTGTCATGGGACTTTGACACAGTGGTGGAGGTTACCTGTGGCCCTGAGGTGTCCGGACCCCCCACCGATTTTTCGCTTGTAGTGTTAACTTTACTAAAAAAATTGAAACTTTTTTTGTAGTGTAAAATATTGGATCTTTTAAGAGTCCGGCCCCCACGGAGTTTTCGTTTAAGCTCCACCACTTCTTAAACAACGTGGTTGGTTATCAACAGTTCAGGGTGGGTGGTGTCACCGAGGGGTTCTAAGCGCATAGGATTCTTTTGTTATATTTTGGGTGTTTTGCGTGAATTTAGTAGAAGTTTTTAAGAGAGAACTATTTTAAAGACCGAAAAGATGATAAACGAACAAACTATTTAAATTGGGTAAATTTAATAAAAACTATTATGAATTTGAAAATTTTACTTACCGCTTGAAATAATAATAATAATAATAATAATAATAATAACAACAACAACAATAAGAGTCGTAGTACCCCGCGCTTCGCTGCGGGCAATGTTTGTTTTGTATAAGTGTACGATAGTAGGGACTCTTAGTAAGATGGTCAATGTTTGTGGTGCTAAAATGCGTGATGGTTTCGTGACGGTTTCGGTTGGATTCGTTAAAAAACTAAACCTAAAGAGCAACCAATTGTAAAACTATTTATTTAAAATGCATTTAATTTATTCGCCCGCGCGTTGCGCTTGGACGCTGTTGGAATTCAGAACGTATCGTATACCATGACAACTGATGAATAAATTCGTAAAATTAAACAAAATGATATCTAAATGTGTTATACTATTTGTGTCATAACTCGACTCTACATATCAAAATAATAAAAAAGGTAAAACAATATGGTAAATAACAAAGGTAAACAAAAAGAAAACGATAGGAACTCGGCTAGTTTCGATGCAGTTGCTATAGCAAAGGAAAATAAATGCTAAAAAAAGGCCAAACGAGTATCCGTGCGTTGTCAAAAAAAAACCCTTAGCTCACTCATTACAGCAAAGAAAATGAAAAGTTAAAGAATATGTCCAAAAAGGTATTAACGCATTTGTTAAAAACTAATCTAAAAGGAAAAACAAGAATTAAAAAAAAAACATGTGCAAGTTATCAAAAAGCTCTAGCATGACTCACTATTCATTTTCTCTTCTTTCATATATAACTAGGTCTATTCACTCGCGCGTTGCGCCGGGACGCGATTGGAAATCACTACGTATCATGCATCATGGTAATCGATGAAAAAGTTCATAAAATCAAACAACATGACAACTAAATGTGTTAATGCTATTTGTGTCGTAGCTATGCTCTAAACATCAAAATAATAAGAAACGATACAACAATAAGGTAAATAACAAAGGCAAACATAAATGAAAACGATAGGAACTCGGTCGGTTTTGATTCACTCGTTATATCAAAGAAAGAAAATATGTCCTACAATGGTATCTGCGCGTGTTCAGTTCCTTAAAAAAATCTTGAAAGCTAAAAGTGGTTTTCCGTATTGCTATCATTTTTGTTCGTTAAAAAAGCTAAACTCTAAAAAAGCAAAACAAATAAACACAAGTTAGCAAACCACTAAAGTCACAAAAAAGAGTCCTAAGTTAGCAAATTGATACTATTCAATTTCTCTTCCTTAATAATAACTAGTTTTGCCCCGCCCGCGTTGCTGGGCACTAAGCCAAATATTTCTCTTTCATATACGTCTGTGTTTCGGTTACTTTTACATACTACTTATAACACGATCTCAAAAAACATTACATCGAGAAAACCAATTAAAACAAAACACTATCAATATTTTTGCTAAAAAAAACTAAAACGATAGAAAGACTATAATGTTTAATTGGGGCAAAATTGTAATTTTTGAGGACAAATGAGCGTGTGTCATGCAACCGCCTGACACGAATAAAAATTATGCCGAGTCAACAATTAAAACAAAACACTACCATACATTTGTCAAAAGAAAAAAAACTAAAACGATAGCATGACTGTAATTTTACACTGGGGGCAAAATCGTTATTTGACAGAAAAAAACAAAAACAATGGCAAACCTATAAATTTGAAACCAAGGGAAAAATCGTAATTAGGATGGACGGGAAAAAACAAAACAAATGACAAAACCGTAAATTTAAACAGGGGAAATCGTAATTTCGCTGGACCAATGGGGAAGTGCCAGGCAGCTGTGGGAAGAAAATCGTAATTTTTGAAATGGGAACAAAATCATAATTTTGAACAGAAGGCAAAAGCGTAAATATATTTTGAACTGGGCACGACATCATAATTTTAAAGTGAGGGCAAAATCATAATTTTGAGCTAGGGGAAACATAATTTTATTTTGAACTGTGGGCAAAAACGTTATTTTGAGCTGAAGGCAAAATCGTATTTTTTAGCTAAGGGGAAAACATAAATTTATTTTGAACTGGGGACAAAAACGTAATTTTAAACAGAGGGCGAAGCCGTAATTTTAAACTGGGAATAAAATAAAAAAAAGGTTTTTGAACCGAGGGCAAAAGTGTAATTTTAAGCTAGAGGCAAAAAATATAATTTTATTTTAAACTGGGGGCAAAAACATAATTTTAAACAAAGGACGAAACCGCAATTAAATTGAGAGTAAAATTAAATAAAAATGGGTTGGTCCAATAGGGAAGTGCCAGGCAAGCTGCGTGGCACTATTCCTTCAAAATTGAAAATGTATATGTAGTAAATAATTTTTTGAACGACCAACTAAATCACTGGATTATTATCCTGTAATGCCCTCAATCGAGCAAATGCGTCCCCTCCTCCATAATGGTCAGAGCTGGATGCATACCCGAGCCACCAGTTCCGGGGAAAACCGCCCCGCTCGAAGGCCCGCTACGGTAAAACCCGGTTCAGCTCGGTTTCGAATTGGCGATCTCCAATGAGATCTAGTTCTAAACTTCATTGCCACCACTAGTGTCCTTCAAAGTGATGTTAATGAGAGTTGAACTTGATACCTCAAAGAAATAAACCAAATGACTAACCACTAGATCAACTTGTTATAATAATAATAATAATAATAATAATAATAATAATCTAAAAGTTCTGCATTTACAATAAAAAAGGAAAAGAAAAGAAGAAAAAAAGACATATGAACAGGATGTACGCATGAAGGACAAGTGTGTGAAGATGGTTAAAGTGGCAAGTTTATATTAGTCAACAATATACGCAACAAATCGGTTGATCTCATCACAGCCTTATTCATTCAGCTTTCGTATTTTATATATATATACTTTCATTGAAATGAAATGTTTTTTTTTATACTAAGAACCGTATTTATACATACCAAAAGTATAAAGTATATATACTTATAATAACAGAAAAAAGTAGCCAAGATAAATCCGTTTGAGCAAAAGCATCACCATGTTACCGGGTCAGCCAAGCCAACATGAAGCCGAGCCCGGATGTTTTGCCACCTTGTTCCAGACAAAATTTCTACCCCTAATCTCTTATTAATTAATTAACTAGCCATTAAAAGACAAATATCACTCAGATTTCATATTATTTTATTCTCATTATTATTTATTCGAAAATATAAACCTTCTCTCTAGTCACTTTTCCCCTCCTACAAACTCTACTTTTTGTCGTCTATAATATATTTATATAATGTTGATTAACTAAAGGTATTTTTTTTAACGGCTAACTGCTTTCCACGTGTAAATCCATCCTTTCAGAGCTATATCCAAAGGCCGACTACTCGACCACCGTTAGAAAGCGTAGCACACCCCTGATGCACGGGAACCCTGTGGAATGGGTAAACTCTCGCCCCCTGTTGGACTCGAACCCGGGTTGAATTCCGAGCCGAGCCTTCATCCGGATGTCACTACCACTGCGCTGCAGATGGAAGGACAATTACCTAAAGGTATTATAAATATAATTTGTTAATGGAGTTTTACCTCATCACTTTTCCTTTTTTACCTCTTTTTACAGCACAGCTAAAACAATACTTTTTACATAGTTTAATTGAACAGGATGCAAAATTATCAGTCTATAGCCAAGTCTTGTTTAGTTGTTTAGGTGATTAGTTGAAGTGGCAAATACATTTATTTATTAAAGTATCATTACACTATTCAAGACTCAAGAGTTCGCTATTTGGTGTTTTTTGTTTTATTTGTAAAAATCTTAAAGTGCATTTAAGGGGTGTTTGTTTTTTCTTCAAACATCTTCAAGGGGGCTGATGTCTGCGGGCGCGCAGACGTTACCCTTGAAGACTGTTTGTTTTTTTTATTTAAACAGATCTGAACTCAGTTTTTTTTATCTTAAAAAATAAGCTATGGACCCCCTTCTTAAAACATCTTCACACCTTCCTCTTCTCCTCACTCAAACATCAGCCCCTCCCACCGCCCCTCCCACCGCCGCTCCTCCTCCTTCTCCGACCTCCCTCTTCTCCTCCGGCGACCTACCTCCTCCGGCGACCTACCTCCTTCTCCGGCGACCTCCCTCCTCCTCCGGTGACCAGCTCCTTCTCCGACCCTCCCTCTTCTCCTCCGCTGGATCGAAGCGGAATGTGAATGTTTCGTCATTGTTTGATGCGCTTCAGACCGGTATCAACTTATAAAAAACAAACAGTCTTATATTTTCTGCTTGCAGATCTTCAGACCACATCTTCAGTTGCAGACATAAAAACAGATGAAATCAGCTTGCAGACAATTTATGTCTGCAAAAACAAACAGCACCTTAGTGTTTATATTTCTATATCTCTCTTCTTCTTTTTATTGATTATATTCTGGAGAAAGTGTAAAATACAATTAGCCTTAACGTACGAGCGTAAGTGATGAGTATTCCGCATGTTATATTTTTTCGAGTTTGTTAAGCCGCATGTTATAGGTGTCCGGGTTTGTGAAGTAACATGTTATATTTTCCGAGTTTAGGAAATCCTCATGTTATATTTTCTGATTTTGTGAATCGGCATGTTATAGGTGTCCGGGTTTCGTGAATCCTCATGTTATAGGTTGTCCGGGTTTGTGAAGCCGCTTGATGAATCTTCCGGGTTTGGTAGTCTTCCGAGTTTGTACGTTAAAATCCGCATGTTATGACCTCAATTCCGCATGTTATATTCTTACAGCGTACGCATCGTATGTTAAGGCCAATTGTACGTTAACCAACCCTATATTTCTATATCTCTCTTCTTGGAGCTTTTTTTAAATAAAAAAGTATTGCCATGTTGAAACCTATTCGAAAATAGTTGTATTTTCTAGTTATAAAAAATGTTCAGAAGCTTTTGTTTTGGTTTTTATATTTTTTTATAAAGCTAACTGTATAAACAATCAGGATTAGAATGACACAACAACATTCAAGGGCTTGAATGATCAGAGTTTTCTGCTTATATGAGATATGATTCAAAATCTTATTACAATTAAAGCAGGGGAGAAAGTGATTTGGTGAGTAATATCACAATTATCTATTTATCTTGGCTAAGCATCTTTCCAACCAATATTTTGCATTTCGACTACTTTATTCCACCATATAGCCACATCTTGACTACTCTCAGCCATCACATGTTTTTCAAAGCTAATGTAGCGAAGAGGATATCATAATCGGGGGGGGGGGGGGGGGGGGGGGGGGGGGATGTTGATTCTGTTTACACCTAATTTTTTGCTATTTACACCAAGTGATTTGATATTAGTAAATTTAAATTTGTGTTTTTCTTTTCTAACTTCCGACATATAATGCTTTATTAGTAAACGAATACGGTTTTGTGATGTGCTTATTTTTATCTACGTTTTGATATAAATTTTATAAAAAATGGAATATATAATTTTATAACGACTTATAAAACGTTATATTTGATACGGCTCTGTTTTTTATAAAGTATATATCAAAACGAAGATAAAAATAAGCGCATCGTAAAACCATATTCGTTTTTTTATAAAACATTATATTTCGGAAGTTATAAAAGAAAAACAGAAATTTGAATTTATCAATATCATATCACTTGTTGATTTTGTTTACACCTAATTTTTTGCTATTTACACCAAGTGATTTGATATTTGTAAATTTAAATTTGTGTTTTTCTTTTCTAACTTCCGACATATAATGCTTTATTAGTAAACGAATACGGTTTTGTGATGTGCTTATTTTTATCTACGTTTTGATATAAATTTTATAAAAAATGGAATATATAATTTTATAACGACTCATAAAACGTTATATTTGATACGACTCTGTTTTTATAAAGTATATATCAAAACGAAGATAAAAA